>JAMKCH010010657.1:0-62329 GCA_023653785.1 Ophioderma brevispina
ACGCTTACTATTTGTGATTTCTGGCTACCATCATCTGACGATCGAGTCCATGAAATACGGCCACCCATTCCCGACACTGTTATCACCGTGAGTGACAGTGCCCACCGAAAAAGAATTGGTCTAGAGATTTCTCTTCTGAAGCAATTTACACAAACACACACACAAAAAAAAAAGCACATGGCCAGAAACCCTTTGTAATCGGCATTTAGGTAATTTATGTCAAAAGAAGGATCGCCTGCAGGCCCGTACGCACCCCCCCAGCAAAATCCACAAAAGGGGCAAAAGGTCCACTTGGGCTATCGAACTGTGCTAATGAATGTGATAGTTTGACTGTGCTATTGTGACATAATATGGACATTTTTACTGCTAAAGTGACTCAAAATATGCATAATGAATTTATTTTTTTTGTCTCTAAAATGATATGCCTCATTTTCTTTTTAATATTTTTATTGGCAAAGTTAATTTCTACTCAGAAAACAAAGGGACAAGTAAAAAAGTTAAACAACATGCTTGAAGACAGCTGATTAATATTTGCTAATGGGACAGTATTTCATTGATGGGGGCTGGTCACATTAGCACAAACTTTGTCTTGGCATGCCGAAAAAAAAAATAAACACTTTCTTTTAACATCATGCATGTAAACCTTTACAATGCTTCTTCTAATATAAAATTAAGCAAAATATTTGGAAATTCTACCAGCTTAATCAGTTTCGTAAGAATGCCTATTTTATTGGGTTATACTTTTGTTCCATCCAAATTGACAGAAATTTAGAAGGAATTTCTCGATAAAATTTAAAGTTGTTCAGAAACCAATGAAATACTCTCCAGTATATATGCTACCTGCCTGGTCACATGTTAAAACATTAAGTTTGTGGATTCAGTGATTTGTAAATATTTACCCACCACTTTATTTTTTGCTATTGTACGGCCCCATTATGCAACTTGTCAATTTCATCCCCGTCCCGTTGGATCCCGGGACATATCCTGGCATGTACAAAAAAAGTATTGCCCCAAGCCGGGATGTTAGCGGGGACTTCGCCGGAATGTACATTATCTGGTCCCCGGCCCTACCGGGACAATCATTGATAGTAGCTGGACTTAAGCCGGGAAGTACAAAAAATTTTCCCGGCACCGCCGGGACATCACGTGGGATCTACGCATGTGTCACACCATATAAACCAGGCTATCAGTGACAGTATCGCCCGTCAAATCACCATTTTATTAGCTACCATTGCAGTCCGGTCTCTTCCTGTCCGATGAAGGCAAGCCGCAAGCTATACAAGTAGCACACACTCACGTCGTCCGCAGGTAGATATCAACTAATCCGAGATCGCTCTTTTCAACGTAAAATCGCCAGAAACAGCAAAAATCCACAGGAAATGTATCTAAAAAATTATATTACTGAATCACAAAATTACTAGCAAGTTGTTCATTTAATTCATAAAATCACCTTAGTAGTGAAAGCTATTTGAAATTTCTTGGTAAAAGCCAGGAATTTGTCATTTCATGGGATTTTTTTAACAAACCTATAAAACGGTTTGTTTCTCAAACATTAAACTTCCTCTGTGGTGACATTTCGCCGCTCGGTTCTGACACTCCGGCGATCCAAAATGTAGTATGATTTTGTATAGCTAGCCTTTTGTCGCATAGCCGGGACGACCGGTTTGTACGAGTTTTTAAAGCATTCCCTGCCCCCACTGGCCGAGAATATTTACGGGGATTGTCAAAGTAGGTGCCGGGACATAGCAGGGGATGTACAAAAAATATAAGCCCAGCTACCCGGGATTTCATGCTACTTTAGCGGGGACAAAGGCGGGGGGGTGTCACAAGTGCAAAATGTACATTCCCTGCTAAGTCCCTGCTAGTCCCGGGACCGCACCCAGGTCCGGGATTGAAATTGACAATTTGCCATTATTGTTACTTCGTCATAATAATTTGCCGTCCTACCATGTACATGTAAAGTTTTGACGAGTACATCAGTGATATGCATGCTGCCTCGGGCCGTCCCCAGAGGGGGTTGTTGCGGGGTGTGACACTCCCCCATTGTGACAAAAGTTGTCGTCAAATGTTGAACATTGTCGGCGATAAGGGTAGAAATGTGCGCAACTGATCGTGCTCGGATTATCGGCGGTGCACTCCTCGATTTGTTTGTTGTTTTGTGGTGTCGTGTTTCATATCCAAGCAGCTTGAGATGACTTGCCTCCAACCACAAACCCCCAGCCCCCCCCACATCCCCCCCCCCCCCCACCTCTTCATATTCGATCCGAGTGAAAAATAATTTGGAGTCTACTGGCCGAGCGCAGCGAGCCGGAAAATTTATAATTCTTAAATCCGACCCATGATTTTGTCGGCAACACAGACTCAACACCAGGCCCCACCATTAAAATGGTCCTGTTTACGCCCCTTATTGCTTAGTCTAACCACAATCTGCTTCATTTTTTTATTTATTCCCTCGCGTGAATTTTTTCAATTCTTTTAATCATTTTACAGAGAGGGCGAAGGAACCCTGCAACTGTTTTCATCAGAAGAAGGTGAAGGAGAAGGTAAAGAAAGAGGTGAAGAAGGAGGTATGTATAGATGCATCAATACTTCCATATGGTGGAATTGCCTTCATTGTCAAGTCTGCCTTATCCGACAATGTCAAATTTACTAGATAGGATTCTTCTTTTGAAGGTGTTGAACTGAAACTGTCAATTAACTATTTGCTTATACAGACTGCACCCTAAGATGAATAAACTGACCTTTTCAACTTTTTTAAAGTGAATTTATGGATGTACTCTCTAATTATCCTGAATGCAATAGTGATGTGTAATTTTTAGGAGATTTTAATCTCCATTATGATGTTGTAACTGACAACATCGTCAAGCGCACTAATTTTGTAATGTCTGATTTGGGGCTCTCACAACTTGTCCCTCCAACTTACCTAAAAAAAGTTGAGATTCTTATATCATCTGAACCGTTAGCCATATAGTAATCCATGTGTACCTAATCTTACGTGCAAATTCGGTCGTATCTGTAAGCTATGGGGCCGTGGGAAACAAACGATTGCTCATAACACAAAACCGCATGATCAGTATCAACTCAAATTTCGTGAATAAGCTTTTCTCAAGGATATCTATGGTAAACAATTGATAAACCACCTTAAAATGCACCTTTAATGCACATGCAATATTGGGTTCTGCCTGGCGAATTCAGAATGTTATAAATAAAGTTGGTACATACTGAGTTATTCATTCTATCAAGCTCATATTTCAGAGACAGACTTAAGGCAATAACTTTGAATGTTGGCTCTGAAGTAATTGCACAGGCGCGGATCCAGGGAGGGGGCGCGCGCCTCCCGGTAATTCTGCAAGATGTTCCAAAATCAGCCCATTTTGGACAAGTTTCAGCTTTCAGTCCCCCGGTAATTTTGACGTTTTTCAAATCCTGGATCCGCCCCTGTTGCACCAGCATCAACCATAAGAAATCTGGGTATTGTCTTTGACAGATCAACGGACATGTCAAATCAAGTCTCTACACGGCCATTGTCTTACCCACATGGTAGCCTATACGGCAGCTACTGTGAGCTACACCATGTCTACTGTGGCAGCTACTGCACAGAACACACTGGGCTATGAGGCAGTAGCTGCAAGACTGGGCTTGCAAAGTACACAGTTATTAGGTATACAGTGGCTACTCTGCTATACCTACCCCAATGGCTACCTTTTAGTTGTCCACTAGGTGGAGAGAAGGTGGATGTGGTGTAAACAGTACTGGAGTAGACACCAACATGAGCTATATACCAGGCGGTTACTACAACGCCACTTTTGAGAGTGGATGAAAATTTCATGAAATGAGAGGGCGTTATACACTTGTTCTGTTTAGCATTTTTTTCTCATTTTTGTGTCATCTGCCTTAGAGGAGAACCCGTACAATGAATAATATTACACAATGCTTTCTATAGATAATTATTGACCACATATCGAGTGGTTTCATCGAAAATGGTATATTAACCAAAACAATAAATTAAAACCATCTAGTATGACCATGCGCTATTAACATGTTATGCGATACGGTCGGCACGTTTGTGTCATACATGACATAGGAAATACACGTTATGAAAGTGTCACGTGTGAAGGTGTATGATGCTACTGTGCCGTCCGTATCGCATAACACACATATCCCAAATACACTAGCGCGAATTTCAAATAGCGCATGGTCAGACAAAGTGTTTTCATTCATTTTTATGGTTAGTATAACTCAGATTATCCATGAGACCACTAGATGTGTGTTCAATAATTATTTTTATAATCTATAGACCAGTTAACATGTTTACGTTCTGAGTTGGTCACGTGACCCGGAAGTAGCTGCTCGCAGGCAAAACATTAGAGGTCACTGTATACCGCTGTATAGTAGATCGGTTGAGTTTAATTTATTATCGTCATAACACGCTTTGAATTTGACCATAAATATTCTAATTATATTTACTGCCCTGCATAATCAACAATGCCAGGCAGTTGCTGTGCCATCGGTTGCGCTAATCAAAGGAATCCAAAAGGTGCAAATAGCGGTGAAAATCGACTGTATTTTTACCCTATTTCTCATTATAGATCAAAAAGCTGTGATTCAAATTCTACAAATGCATGTACATTTTAAAGAAGAGCATATTATAAGGATTGTAAATCTGCAAAGTTTGAATGGATATACAAACTACAACTAAAAGGATCCAATAATATGGCTTTGCCTACAATTCCCAAAAATAAACTGCATCTGGCGGGGAACATTCTACATCACAGTAGGCTAAATGCAGCATTTCAAAATCATGGGAGGCAATTAAGCACGTTCATGTTCAATGTTGTCACCGGCCTTGATTCATTGATGTACGCTCTGCGCTGCAGGTGTGCATGTATGCTGGCCACAATTCTTTGGCAGAAACTAGGCCACAATTCTTTGGCAGAAACTAGGATTTCATGGTTTTTGTGAGTTAACAGTTACGTCTTTAGCTTGTTTACAAACCCATCTACTACTATTAGTGCGATACTAATTTAATATGCCAACAGTCCATACAACAGATGAACATTGTTACATAATTTATGAGAATTTTAAACACTGAAAATTCAAAATGTCAATCATGTCCACTATTGTACGTGTATGTCTGAATGATGAACATTGCAGATTGAAAATATGCGATATTCAACAAACGGAAACAAGATTGTCAAAACATGAAAAGCTCAGACCTGCAGTATTACTAATATTACTAACATTTATTTTCATAGCCTTGAGTCAGTTTTGGGAATTTATACGAGTTAGTGAAAATATTCCAATAGATGATCATTAGCTCAGCTGGTAGAGCGTCGGTGTAAAACCGAAGGTCCCAGGTTCAAACCCTGGATGGTCAGTGGATTTTTCACTGCTCTATAGTCTAGTTTCATCATTCCAATTTTTATTATAAATTCACAAACAGTAAGAAATAGCCTGTTTATGATATTTCGGCCAAAACAGTTTCATGAGATGATGTAGGAGAATAAATAGCCGATTGTTTCAAAATGACAAAATATTGGCATTTTTAATTGCAATCAATTGTTAATTGTTAACATATCTGTGTGTGTGTGTGTGTCTGTGGTCAAAGTGTTAACCCTTAATATATTGCATGCGGTATGAGTTCCGTTAGGGCTATGGTGATGTAACTTGGTGGAAAGGAGGGGGTGGGGTGGGGTGACATGTTGGTGACCTCATGTGACCTTTGGCCCGTCAAAATGTGAATCCTTAATATATTGCATGCCGTATGCGTTCCATAAGGGCTACGATGATGTAACTTGGTGGAAAAGAGGAGGTGGAGTGGGGTGACATGTTGGTGACCTCATGTGACCTTGGTGACCTCGTGTTACCTTTGGCCCCATTCACAAACCGCGATGGCAGACGACACTCGCGGTCCTGGGACCGTGATGTATTTTTTATTTATAAACTTTATCATGTCATTTATTTAGAATCAGATTTAGCATTTTAAGGTGGGTGACCCGATCAACAACCTCGCTTACCCCAT
This sequence comes from Ophioderma brevispina, assembly GCA_023653785.1. Lineage (NCBI taxonomy): Eukaryota > Metazoa > Echinodermata > Ophiuroidea > Amphilepidida > Ophiodermatidae > Ophioderma > Ophioderma brevispina. The sequence goes on from JAMKCH010010657.1 coordinate 6,023, forward strand.
TTTCCATCAAAATTGTAATTGGCCTGTTTCATAGGTAGATGCAACTTCTGTCAACCAGGGGGTCATTTTTTTCAAACATAGTAACAAGCTTTCAGTTTTATTTTCCTGTGTGCGTAACAGTATAGAATTAAAGAAAAAAATAGATTCTGGAGCTTAATCTTTTCTCCTTTATTGCTTTTTTTTTTATCAGAAAGTTTTAAAATTGAGCAATTTTTGGTGAAAAATACAATAATTTAAATTCGAAATTATTTTAGTTACCAAAAGAAATTAGACTTGCATTTTTGGCAGCTCTAGCTGAAATATGAACATTTAAAGGTGCAACGAGAGATTTCAAGTCATCCATATTTTCTGTGATATGTAGTGATTTCATATAGATTAGAAGCTCAAAAGACTCCCTACCTTTTATTTGGTTACAGAAATAACTTAAAATGAAAACAAAAGGCGATTTGTATATGCTTTTATTTCAATAGAAAACATAGGCTGAATTTCGTATTTGCTCCTATACGAAATTAGAAATTTCACAATTTTTGTACCAAAGAAACAGTTCTCAGCTTAATCCTTACAGATGGGAATATCTTTGATATAAAGCTTTACACCAGTGCCAAAATCAGAATTTTCACATATTTTCGGGACACCTGTTATTTGAAATCTCTCGTTGCACCTTTAAGCTTAAATTTTGGCTGTGTTATAACTCTTTTACCTCTATTTTCAGCCAAAAACAGGTTTTTGACATAAAAAAAGTTATTTTTCAAAAAATAAAACAATAGGAGAGTGGAGTTATTTTCCATAGATTAATTACTCCTAGTTAGTAAGATTTATGTGTGTGAAATGCCAGCAATTCTCACTTAGTGAATTTGCAGAAAATAAGCCTTATGTGTTTGTGCCAGGATGTGACATGTGAACGGAATTTGGACCTAAAATCCTATCTTTTGGCCATTAACTAAAAACAAAAACCACTTTTTATGCTTTTACAAAGAAGTACTTTAACTAATTCACATAAAACAATTCTTTGTTTAACCCTTATGCTTTTCTAATGTTCAAAAGCTGTTAGTTTGTCTGGTTGCTTGTTTACTGCTTGTGCAGGACGTGACAATGTCCATTGTGAACGGAATACCATTTTTTGAAAACAGACTGAACAACAATTCAAAGTTACCTTTTCATTCACAAGCCCATGCAACAACTTTAAAGGCTGATTCAGAGATTTCAAAATATATATTTGTGTAGTAAATAGTAAACTAGAACTAAAGATACTAACCTAAAATGCTTAATTCCAAAGGTAGAGATGAATCGGATTTTTCGTGTCCATGCAGTACACATTTATGTACAGAATAACAGTGCCATAGGATACCGTGTATAATAAAAATTCCGGATCCGGAAATTTTAAACAAAGTTGTGATTTTCTATATGAAGGACCTCGATTTGAGCATAGTTATTTCACACAGTGATTATTATATGGACAAGCATTATGTATATGCAAAAAACACAATTTGTTTGAAAATTGAGGGCGCCCTCCTCGGGAAATCTCTGAGTCAGCCTTTAAACATATTCCATAGAAGTTGCAGACCTATTATTATACAAGATATTAGAACTAAAGCGGCTGGATGTGACAAACCTACGTCACGTCCTGCCATGTGAACGGAAAACTTCTCATCGGTAAAGCAAAGACACATTAGAATAGTTGTCAAAACTGTTAATTTAATTTGATAGTATAGTGAAAGTACTCTTGCAAAAGAAGTCTCATAAAGATGGAACCTATTTCATACACAGAGCAGGCCTTCTGCCATAAATGCTGGACGTGACAAATTTGTGAACGGAAAAATGTGAACAAGGATTCAATTAAGTGTAACTTTGTAAGTTTTATAACAGACATCTAATTTTTTGTATTGTATAATCTTGAAGGGTTATTAATGTAATTATGAAATATAATACCACAAATATAATCTTTTGGTGTATTTACGTATTAATGTCCTGTCACAACTTTTGACATGGTTCTAAGTCCCTTTAAAAGGCTTTTCACTACTTTGGTTTTTACATGTTTTGAAAAGCATCACTAAATACCTCAACAAAATAAAACAATTCAAACTGATGGGCTCAACAGGGTTATAATGACAGATGAAAACAAAAATACATGTTTTTCAGGTTGACAACCTGTTGACCAGATTTTGACCAATGGGACCTGAGTGTCCCCTGAAATACAAAGAGAAGGAACTTGTTAAGATAGTGGAGGTAGGCCTCAAAGGGACATAAGTGCAAATGTCCACAATATCTTACAGCCCCGCCATTTTTACACAGGGTGGTCCCAAAATGTAAACCTGCTAAGGTTGCATCTACCTATGAAACGGGGTGCCAATTTTGGGTATCAGAAGAAAGTTCATACGTTCTCCGGGAAATGTGAGGCAAAATGTGACCTTACCACGTCCTATGCTGGGGGCCGCTACATTTTGCTTAGGGAATATCCAAAACAACAGATGACACGATTTAAGCAATATTAGCACCATTTTGGAAGAGCGACCCCAATTTTCAAATTGATATTTTGCACAGCTATGTTGGTAATTGTCTAGAAAACTACACTGCAAACGAGAATGCTCAAAAATGCGTATTATAAAAAATAAAATGAGCGATTTTTGTAATTAGAATTGGGATCCTAGTGGTACGTAACGTAAGGTAAAGGTAAAGGGGACGGACTGTGTACACAGGAAACGGAGTGCCCAATTCTCTTTCGAAGCGATTGGGGCCAGACTCCTCCATATAATGTTGCTGTAGTGGGATGCCACACTCACTACAGCGAGTCTGTTACTTCCCAAGCATTGAATAATACCGGACCCAATTTTTTTTATACACATGGGTAGAGAGGAGTAATTAGGTAAAGCGCCTTATCAAGGGCGAAACACTTGCCCCAGCGGGGCTCGAACCCAGAACCTGTGGCGTGGCGGGACGAAACGCTGATCTACTGAACCACATGTGCCCTCGCTAAATGATAAATTTAGAAAAACTGTCCCTAGAGAAGACCGATTACGGTAGGACCTTACCTTTTACTTTGTTTTTGGAGTTATCTTGTCTAAAAATTGCCAAATTTTGCAAAAATTGACATGAGAAAATCCATATTTAGTAAAAAAGTTGACTTCATGCCCATTTCAAGCTGTCTCGTTCTCAAATAACTTTACCTTTAATCAAAATTGAGGATGTTTGCAAGAGATGGAAACCACATCTTTAGCACTATTGAATGCAACCTCTTTTGTCTTCAAACAGAAAGAGAAGAAATTGAAATTTCATCTGGTCTAAATTAGCGTTTTTTTTTACATTTTTCCCCCCCCAACATTTTTTTCGTTTTTTCCAAGATGCGTTCGCGCAAAAGTACATTTAACACACGTACGCTTCCTACGCAGCAAAATTCACTGCGACGCGATGCTGACGCCTGCGACTGACGGCGCGTAATTGTGCTTAAATTCCCGACGTTAAGACTATGTGCATTTTGTTTTTTGGTTTTAAATGGTCAAATAGCTGTTTTAATCGGCAAAAAAGACAACTCAGGATTGTCTGCCTTGGATAACCTTTGTTGGTACGATAGGATACAGGGTTGAGTTTAAAATGGTGCAAAAATCAGAAATTCGTGTAAAAACAAAAAGAACTAGGGTGAACACGGCCCTTAACTCAAAATTTCTAAAGAAATTAGTAATGGAGATGTTAATACACGTATGCTGCCAGTTAGTTCCATGTGAGGAGGGAAAAATGAAACTCTTATCATGATTAGGGCACCACCTTCCTTTAAAATTAATGAAACATAGGACAAAAATAGAAATTTTGTCCTTCATTTTTAAACCTCAACATTCTCTGCAGATTCTACTCATGTACTACTAATATTTACAACAACCAACAACTTTACAACAATATAAATTCAAACAATGAACTAGCATACTGAGTGAGATGCCATTCATTAGTTTCGGCTTTAATGTTCTGCCAGTCAAAAATATTGCAGTGAAATCTTACCTAAGGCACATCAAATTGGTGATGCACATACACATTAATGTTGCCAAAGTTGGTAAACAGTTCCATTAGTGCAAAGATTGTGAAGTTTCCTGTATGGTTGCCATCGAACAGTGTGGGCTTTCTTTAATTCATTAAAGTGACACTTTTGGGTTTGGGTCTAGAGTCTTGTTTCCTGTTCTCTGTGGTTTTCCCAACAAAGGTTGGTACACCTTGCTTAAATCTTCCTTTGTTCATATACTCTAGGTGTCTCCTGTATCAAATTGATCCTTGCGTGGTATTGTACATCGTCCGTTGGATACACCATTACTACTTTCAGTGTGTGCTGATGGTGCTAGCCTATTGCTTGAGCTGCGCTTTGACAGCTGCTGGCTCAATGGGACTGTTACTTGAGATCCAACAATACTAGGCCTAGGGGATGGACAGTAGGCGGGGTGTGGTGTGTCTTGATGTGGTTGTAAGCGGACTAGACTGGATGGTGCTGTGATAGGCGTGGTGGTGCTAGAAATATTGTAGATTTGATTTAGAGCGGTAGCTATAGCGCGTTACACTCTCCTTTGCTGCTGAGTGGCATCCCCTGAAAATATAGTGTAAAGCGGGGTAATATGGAACCCTTAAGCAAGATTGTAATTTCAAGATTTTTTTTATTCTTTAATAACTTTTCATTATCAATTGATGCTTTGGTTCATGGCGTAGGTAAAGACCAAAAGATATTCATTCATCTCTAACCAAATACAAGATATAGGCTTTCAACACTTTTTTTTGCAATGGGTCCATATTACCCATGCGTCAGCAATAGGATCACCCAGTCATTGGCAATAGAGGGGCCGGGTAGTATGGACCTCATATGGTCACATATTGCCCCGTCCATAAAGTTTCTACATGGGGATAGAGGGTGTCCATATTACCCCCCGATCATGCATACACATGTATCAAGCCATTTTAAATAGAATAGGATAGCGAATTTGAAACATGTATTGAAAAGGGTAAAGTCAGTACTACATGTGCCAGGTAACAACCTCCAAAACTGGGGTCAAGAGAAAATAGGGATCGTTTTAAAACATCAATGACATAATCAGAAACGTTTGAAAATTGAAAATTTAAATATTTCCTTTGTTTTCAGGACACTCCCTCAGTAATAACCAAATTACAGTATCGGAAGGTTCTTCAAGTAACAATAGAAAGGTCACTCTAACACCCCCTAGTTCAAATTAAAGGTGGGGGTTCCATTAAGACCCGGGTTCCTATTACCCTGCTTACCCTATGTCACAACTCGAAGGGTTGCGGTGACCGCTCAGTCTAGTGACTGTGATATTATTGAACTGCTGTTGGTGAGATGGGTGATGCAGGTTGACTATGCAATGATTTGTGTAAATCTTTCATCATTATTACATAGTTTGTTACCCAAAATGGGATGTTGGCATACCAACAGCGATCTTTGCTATGAATGCTTCAAATTCAGAGGTCATTGGTACAGCGTGTCACACATTTGGTTGTGAAGGCTGTACGGGGCATGCAGGCCCCATCTCCAGTTGCAACATTTTCTTGTTGGTATCTTGTAGCCCACCCAGGGTGATCTTTGTTGATTTTGAATTAGAGGTTTGGAACGTATCTTGTCCTCACATTGCATCGACTGACTAAATAGTTTTTGCGGAGGTTTTCACGCAGTCCATCCCCACCCCTGCCACTGAACTGTGAATCAAACTCAATTCAATTCTGTAGGCCTACTGGAGTGGTAAGGTTTAAGGATTCCTGATTCCACATCAGGCGCGGCAGTCCCTGCGCGTCAATAACATCGTGTTTGGTTTGGCTGATGGCCCGGCTTTTTTTGCGACTTCATAACAGCGATGAGCTGTTATTTGCTCCTTTAAATTCTGGGTCTTGCATGATGTTAAATGTCCTCTTGACGGTGCCGATGGTCAGTATCAATGGGGGGGGGGGGGGGCAGTTTGATTCAAAGGACACCTGAGTGCATTCCTGTGAGTAGTTATACTGGTCCATCCTTTTTTCTTGCCTTGCCATCGAATTGTCTTAGTTGTCAGTAAGGTCTGATGCTGGTAGTGTTATCAAAATCCTCAAATTCCACGGGATGTACACCTGGCTGAATTTTGTTGAAAAACACAAAGTTCATTTTATTTAAATATCCAGCTATAAGTTTTCATTTTGTTTTGTTGATCTGATTTGTGGCGTTGTGCTTTTCACAATCATTGGTGTAAAAACTTATAGGACCCAATCCTGCACACTTATTTAAATTATTGCATGGTTGTCATCATTTTAAGTTAATAAAGATTATAATTTAGACCAAATAAATAATTAAGGTATAAACTCCCTTCGAACCTCCTAACCTCCCCCAAGGATGTGGTCCTCGGTAGATTCAAGGGCATTAAGCTCTTCCGGTGAGGGTGGTAAACTCTGTGCTAACATCATGGGTGACAGAAGGTACTTTGGTTGCAGACAAATCATCACCAGGCATGCCAGGGGAATTGTGACTTATTTGGAAGAGATGGTTATGTGTTAATAATAGTATTATTTCCTTGAATGAAATCTTTCCCAAGGCACACACAAGGTGGTTGACAAACCTGTGAAATTGTGTGGGTTTGGCCGGATTCGAACCGGCGACCCTCCGATTATACCCAGCGCTCTCCCACAACTAAGCTACAAGCCCTGGGTGGTAGAGATGAAAGATATAATCTATGGGTTTGTTAGGTCCGAAAAAGGTGTCCATCACTTCCTAGCGGACCGCATCAATGGTATATTTTACATAAAACCTTTATCTCTGTTTTGAAATTTTAACTACTTATTTCTTCTCCAAGCTACACTAGATGAATATTTATTATTAATCTTTTCCCTGGCATAGCCAGCGCACACAAGTAGTGAAAAAAAAACCTGCGGCTGGCCTGAGTTGCGAACTGGCGCCTCCATATTACTAGCACGGCCCGTTTCCAACTGATCTCTCATCTTGGGTTGGTAGAGGAATATAAAATATTGGTGTTTAGGATCCAAAAGGTGGTCCATCACTTTCCTAGAGAAAGGCATCAGAACTGTGTATTTACAGATAACAATTTATTTTCGTTTTTGAAGTTTTAAAAATTTTTAGAGGTCGCTGGTTTTCGAATCCGGCAAAGCGCACATTTTTTTTTGCCACTTGTGTGCGCTGGCTATCTCCAGGAAAGGTTAATATTCATACTTGCTCCCTTTTATGAACTAAGTAGTTAAAATTTCAAAACTGTAAAGCATGTTGTTGTGATTAAATTTGATCAATCAATAAAAAGCGCACAACCTCTTAGATTGCTGTAAATAAATAACCATTAATTTATCCCAGAGTGTCTCCAGTTTTTGAATTTTAATTATCGGCCCATCAAGGAGTGTTAAGTTTTTAAATTTAAAAAGAAAACTAATGATATAAAAACAATTATCAAGTTGCTCTTGAATGTCAACTTGACTAAAAAACTTGCATTCAGATAAAATGATTAAATGGACCTCCCCAATCCCCACCCACCCCCACATAATTATGTGGTGAAGGTGTTTGATGGATAGAGCTGCTAGATCACGGACGTTTTATGATATCATTGCCATACCATTAGATTGAAATGCAAGTCTTACAGTAACTAACTACTGACAATTGCATCTGTCCACGTCTGGATAGATTTATATTTGTGAAGTCATGCTTGCTACTTTAATGGCCACTACAATAACATGTCATTGATCATGTGCTAATTCCCCAAAAATGTTTTCACACATTGTATAGGCACTTTTCTGTTACTAAATCCCCTAATTATCACTTCGTTTAAAACCTGTGTGATACATGGATGCAGTGAATCTGTTCAATATGTATTTGCACTGCATCATGGGATTGTTATGATTTCATGTTGATGGCAGTTTCATGGTGGAGTCCTAATCACCAATAACATATACTGCAGGTTTTCTTCTTCTGGGCTTCTCACTGTCATTTTAATCACACAGTTTGAGGATTGTAATTTTTATTTTCTTCATTTAAACAATGTACTTGACAATTACTTACTTTTTATACATTGTGTAACACCCCCTATCATGACTACAGAAGATCTCCTTTAAAAGATGAGAAACGACTTTTTTCTCTGGATAGCAATTATATAGACATGTACACAATTATCAATTTACCTTATTTAATGTGGTCACAATTAAAGGTCCATGGCCAGCCGATCGCAATAGCCTCGTCCGCAGAAGCCCCCAAATTTTTCCGGAAGTGGTCAACCTTTTGTATCAGAAGAAAGCACTATTTTTTTTTTCTCATTACCTGTGAAATCTGGAAGTTTGATAGCAAAAATGTTGCCCCAATTTGGTCGAACCATATTTAATTTTTACAGAGTCACTCTATGGGGCTTACAAAATCACATTTTTAGCTCTCACATCAAAACAGATTGAATATCCGTGTGAAACTTTACAGAGGAGTTTTGGAGTGATGGCCAATCTATAAGATGAAAACTCCATATCCTTAAATCGGGTGATCCCCCTTTATTTACCCTTCCTTGAAATGTCTGATATTATGTTAAACCAAAACACCCCCCCGCTACTGGCCTGGTTTTAATGTCTGAAAATGTAACTGATTTCCTTTTCCTTACATGTACTCTATAATTGATTGTATTAATCTTGTAATTGCAATATGCTACTGAGGATGCCAGGTTACGCTGAACATTAGACTATTGTCAAGACTAGTTTTAAATTAAATACTAACAGATTTTTGTAAACTGACTTAAAACATTTAGTTTGGTTATAGTAGAGTAGGCTATAGTGGGTCTAGTTTCCAGATCACTTCGAACACAGGATACATGTTAATGACTTTAATGTTGATCATTTTTAAAAAAAAAAATGGAAAACCAGGGTGCCCCATCAAAATCCAAATGGGCAACCATATTCTCAAAAAATCATATTTTTGCCATGACCCCAAACGCCTTTGTTTTAATTTACCTTCATTTTTGTGGCATACCATTGTTTTTTGGCATATAGGGAATTGTTCATGCCAACTTTATCTCACTTGTTCTTGTGTTTTCTTATTCGCAGTTTCGCTTAAAATTGGGACTGGCGGGGCTCTCTGCCAAAATGTTATGCATCCTATAACATTTTAAATTTTATTATTTTTGTGTTTAAGTTTTTTAAGGTTTTTTATTATTTTCTGAAGATTACAGCTGTTTAACAACACTTTCCATATTTCCATGGCATCGGTTTTTAAATTTCGATGAAAATACTCCGCTTTGGAAGTACAAGGGAATCAAAGACTTTCATAGGATTCAATGGAGGGAATTTTTTGTTCATTAAACAGCTGCGATTCAAAAAAGCAAACAGCTCCAAGTCAATTTTTCAAGAAGTGCTAAGAATAATACTCTTTTCAGTTCAATTTTCGGAATGTCAAATCAACATGGGGATGCACGTTTTTTGGGAAAGCGCTCTCCGCACCCAATTAACACGAAAAATATCACAACAATGATGGCTAGGCAAGACAAAATTTTGCATATAATTATTCCTATTACCAACCCCAAAACTGGGTATTGCCACCAACTTGAATTGACGACATCAATGTTATGGTCCAAAAATAATTTTACAATTTTTGTGGCAGCTATTTTGGATTTTTGTGCATGGCAATCCTGGTTTTTGCATTTTTTTCTTTTTTTTCTTCAAAAATTGCATCCAATTTATCCTTGTCCAAAATGATCTGAAACTATGAACCCTCTCTATAGGCCCACTCTACTCGCATAGTAGGGTGGATCACTACCCATTCATGGTCCTGCTTTTTGACTATAACACTATCCCTCACTAACCGTTGTACAGAGGCTTAAAGAGTTTGAACTCCAAACTTAATTTTAGTAACAACTTATTTCGTGTGGTTTCATTCATACAATGATTCGTTCCATAACATAATAGGAGTAGGCTAGAAAATGGGTCATTTTGGCTTTTCATTAACGGCTGGGTTACTTTGCATTCTATTATACCTATCTCCAAACGTGATGACAAAATTTTTTGCCTCTGGTCCGGGAAAAAATGTGCAGTGCCCTCTTGTGACATGTTCCTTAATAAAATAATTATAATCATGTTTCGGGTTTTGAGGAATTGGCATGGTCTAGCTGTTTAGCCAGCTTTACCTCTGGAGCAAAGGGATCGAATCTCAGTGGACCACTTTCTGGATTTAATTCGGAACTCCATTGGGATTTGTTTGTATACCAGATATTGATTAAGACCTGAATGCCACTACTTTCTCCATGGTTCATTTGACATGGGCAATGATCCATGAAATCTTGCACTACCCATCCGTGTGTGTTGCGTGTAGTGGGTGTTTGAATGTTGCAATATGGCACTGCCCTCCAATTGCAATTGTTTCTGTCTAGTAATTTATAAGTTGTAAGTCTCCGACAATTTGGCTACAGCCACGATTGAGATTAAAATAAACTTGATTATTTTATTATTATAGCCATTTTCCTTTACACTGCGCGGGATTTTGTATTTGTTTTGAAATTTTCAAATTTACAAATCGTTCAATTTCTAGTTCTTTACAAAGAAAGTGTGAACAATTCACTTTGAGGCAAAACTAATTTTGACTTAGACCATGTCAACTTTAAACCAGGTCTAACTTTTTGTGCATACAGACATTGTTGTTTAAATATATGTAAACGAGCTCAAGACCGCTTATTTTTGAAAGTTGCATGGAAATTGGATATTGCATTTTCTTCAAAATTGATGTTTTTAGTCAAAATTTAGAGTGCGGGCATCTTCTTTCGAGATATTTTTGCTAACCCTTTTGTTTGCTTTTTGTAAGTATGCAGCTACAAAGACGATCACAACTTGACCTGCTCAAGAAATTTGAGCATTCATCTCATTTAGTTGCCTGTCGCACTCATTTGAATACGTTCCTCACACTCCTCACATGCTCCTATTCAAAATGCACAGGGCAATGCACTTTCTTTTCTTTGTGTACAATTCATGGGACATTCAAATAGCAGTTTAAATGAGCACTGCAGACCACTACATGTAATCAGTACCTCAAATTTCTGATTATCTTCTTAAAACAAATGAGCCTAGCATTTTTGAAAAGCACCCTCAATGCCTAAATTTTGACCTCAAATATCAATTTTGTAAGAAATGCAAGGTCCAATTTTCATGCACTTTCAAAATCAGCTGTCTTGAGCTCGTTTATACATATAATTAGACATCAAAGCATTTCAAAATACCTGAAAAAGTATAGAATGTATTTAGCTCACATCCACTCCCACCACAAATTTACAGACAGAACAAAGACGGGCACGCACACTTGTTCTTGAACCATAAGCAAAAAATGTCATTTCATGTTGAACAGGTTCATAATACAATAAAACCCAATCCCTAATGAAAATAACCAAAAAAGTATTTGGTCCCTCCGTAAGCCCACTCCATTAAGCAGCAAAAATAGCTAAACTTTATTCAATTGCCAAAACTGAGTTGAATTATGGAATTTGGGGTCCTCTGTACAGCTTTATGGCCGTTTAACTAGTTTTTAAATCAACACTTAGTCCTTAAATGAGATTTCAACTTTAGACTTATAAGTATACTGTGATACTGCTAAAATCCCCTAGTTTTGTATCATGTAAATTATTATTCTAACAGCAAATTAGTCCATGAGCTGCCTACAGACCCTATACACTTGCTCCGTCAGAAGAATTTTTATAAGGTTGATTTGAGGTAACAATATGCATAGGAATCTTCCAAACCCGCAAGGTGGAAAAACTTCCAAACCCTGGCAACCTCTTGGTACAGCCATTTTTTCAAAATGGCCGCCGATTCACCATTTTTGAAAAACATAAATTTCCATTCCAGGAATTAATATCGCTAAACAAAGCAATAGGTGTCTTTTTCATAATCGACATTTCCAATCCCCTGGAAGTGGTTTTAAAATGTGACACCTTCACAAACTCTAATTATATGGCCATATATTTTCAAATGGCTGCCAGCAGAGATGAATGAAAAACCAAACTGCCATAAATTTGGTACCCATTAACTGCAAAGGTCAGTCAGTGTCGATTTCATTCAATTCTGAACATTTCAACCACCGGAATGTTTGAAATTTAAAACCAGAGTAAACTCGAATGAACGAACGGGTATTTCTAATGGCTGCCGGCTGCACATTTGTAAACATAAATGTCACATTCCAGGAATTATCAGCTAAGAAGGTACGATGCCATCATGTTTTCACTAATTCCCACATTTCCACCTCAATGGAAGTGTCTTAACAATTCTTAAAGTTTAACAAACTCAATTGACCGTTTAATTTTCAAAATGGCCGCTATCAGTCATTTAGAACATAAAATTTATATTTCCTGGCACCAGAATCGTTCCAAAGTAATGAGGTGTCAGTTTCAATCAATTCTGACATTTCCATCCCAATGGAATGGTTTGAATTCAAAATTTAGGCAACTCTAGATATGACCATATAGTTTCAAAATGGCCGTCGGCAGCTATTTTGAACAACATATGGCCTAAATCCTCACCGGTCGGCTCCAAAGGGAACAAGTTTTCTTTTTTCGTTCAAATTTCTACCTGGCATTTACAACCTAGAGAAATGGTTATTAAAGAGTTTACATTACATTTTTATTAACCTTTAATTGTCATCATAAAACAAAAATACATGATATCGAATTAAATCAAAATGATATAAACAATATAAATAGATGAAAGGGAAACGAAGAAAAGAAAACTGAGATTGGTTTTATTGTATTCCTGACATTGCGTTAGGTGTAATTATGTGTTTAATGTGTTGTGTGTGGGGTGTTTTTTTTTTTTTCCATAGAAGTTTATTTCCCATTTAACGAGCCCCATTCACATTAATGGTTGCTAAAATTGATGTTGAGTTATTGAGACCTCCGTCGTTCCATACTCACTGGGCATGTACTCACTGGGGATGATGCCTGAGCAAAATCGGGACAGAACATGCAGCCATTTTGTGTTTTCCCCCTTGATGTACCTTGGAGATTTTGCAGAATATTGAAACCTTATGCAGAACAACTAAAGAATGTGGAAAATAAATTGCTTCGTATTTTGGAATGGTGCTTAGATCATCCAATACCTTGACCACCTCGGATTGGAAACCACACATTTTATGGAACAAGTCACTTTGCCCACAGCCGCCACCCTACATCCATATTCAATGACATTTTTCATTGTCCAAAATGTCCCCTGATCTCTATGATAGTGGTCCTGTTTTGTATCCTACAAGTTATGGCTGCATGGTTCAGCGACAGTGGTGTCATGCTACCAGTTAAGGGTCTTAATTCCCATCCTGAAATACTTGCCTTGCAAATATTTCAGAGGGTGAGGTGGGGGTAGGGGGGACAACAAACAGGGCATAGTGAAATTTGAGGGTGAAGTGACTTGTTTGGTGTGCAAAACATCACAGGTTGAGTTTTTTTTAAACCAATTTTGGTTCAAATTCACTAGTTTTTTTGGCCAACAGTTGGTATTTTGGCCTCAAATCTGTCATTTTTCTTCTGGCTGGTGGGAAACTGGGGCAAGAACAAATTAAAGGAACCCCCCCCCCCCCTGCACCGCTACTGTTCCTGACTCTCTCTGTCTCTTCTACCCCCCATATTATTTCCCCCCTTCCCCCCGTTTTTAATAATAAATTTGTTTTTTCCCCATTTATACCATTGGAACAAGTTACAAATGTCACTTATAAGTTAAGTTTAACTTAAAGTTGAAAAGTTTTTCATAATGGTAGAAGTATCTGCATTTAAAGTGTTGTTTCCTATCTAACAACATTTAACCCTACTACATTAATGGTGGCCATATCTTGTCAAGCATATGCTCATATCAAAATGGTTAAACAGTATCTCCCGAGTAAATTTACGTTTTCTGCTTAATTTTGGGGTTGAATCTATTTTTTGTTATAAAGACAATTCACTTAAACCAAATATGTTTCTATCTTTTAAATTAAAGCGTAACGTTATTCAACAAATGCACATATTACATGATATCATAGCTCGTACTCGTACTTATTAAAACCACAAAGGTCACGGAAAGGTCAAACAGGGTGCATACAGTGGGAATCAACAAACCCTACGTCCTGTGGCCATGCGTTTTCGTGTATGAAACGCCATTTTCCGTCCTTTGCTGAAACAGTTGCGGGAGTCATTTATATAAAATCGTTGTTTACCCTAAGGGCGGTGATTTGGTCTTAAATATTCAGGGAGGGCTATGTATACAACTTAACGATCAAATCTGGGGCACACAGTGTAAAGATACTCCTTCATTGTAGGAGTAGAATGAACTCTGCTGTGAGAATGGTGTAGTATGTATGCAAAAATATACAGAAAATGCCCACTGTGAGCGCTATAATATCTTTCCGCATTGGAAAAAGTCATAAATATATAGACTTTTTCTTTCTAGACATAGATGACTTCTTCGCCTGATCAAGATTAGAACACCCAAACTTGTATTGTGCATTTCAGTACAAACTTTCCACCAAAGCATTCCCAACTCCCTATTTGAAGTGATGATATGGTAATAACATATTGCATGTGTGTCCCCTTGTTTTTATATATGTGTGAGTATCAAGAAAACGCTGAGTTTAGGTGAGTGAAAAAGTTAATGGCTTGCTAAGGTACGGCTGTCGTGAATTTCTGATGATCCTGGAAAACACATCAGATAGACTTTATCTGGTGCCATGATGTAGTTTATTTATTTTCGTTTTATGTCCAATTTGTTAACCAAGGGGTTCCGTTTCGCGAAAGCAGGCGTAAGACTGACGTAGCCCTATTGCTACGTAAGTTTCTACTAAGATTTTTTACGCATTCGTGAAACTTGGACGTAGACTAACTGTGTCCTACAGTAACAGATTTACGATTAAAACTTCGTGTGGTCATGATACACGTAGCACACTCGGAGTGTGTGGAAAGTGAACAAATCTTCATGTTTTCCATGTACAAAATTCTTGTCCATGCTCTAATCACTGTGTGCAATTGCTAAGCTCAAATTGATGTCCTCATAATAGAAAATCTCAATTATGTAATAAAATTCACATCCAGAATGTTTGTTATAACAGTAGGCCTATCCTATGGTACTGTTATAACATACACATATAAATATTTACTACATCACAACGTTTCATCTCAATCTTTTGTGGTGGAATTGAGTATTTCAGATGATTACTTAATATACAAACAAAACCTTTCAAATATTTGAGTCCAGCCTTAAAAGTGGCACAATTTATTCGTCATCCCTATTGACTCGTTCCGAGTTTTGAATGCTTTTACAAAATCATTGCACGTTTCGCTAGTAATTGTATCTCTTCTCACTTGCTTAACAGACCATTTTTCCTGCTGGCTGCAGCATTACCTTTCTGTAATGTCATGTCATCATGTCCTTTTGTTATCGTTTATTGATATAAGAGGCCTAATTAATTTTTCTTTTTTTAAAATCTTTTTTTGTCTTTCCACCTATAGATGACCCTAATAGGAAAAATAGCCTCCCTCTTTAGTTTTGAGCCATTTTTTTCTTGTACCGGTGTAGGTCTACTATACCTATCGAAGTACCAACAGCCAATAATAACATGCCATTTTACATGGTTCTCATAAACCAGGAGGAATTCTAATATTCGAGGGTAGCCCGAGTACTTAACCCGTTTCAATAATTCTGCACTATCCCCACACCACTGTGGTATTCTTCCAGAAGATGCTTCTAAAAAATCAATTAATCGATATTACTAAACGGCATTCAACACCAACCCGTACCAATTTGCACCCACGAATGCACCCCAATAGAAGACACTAATAATGATCCTAAGTTATGCGAAAATGTATTCCTACGACTGGCTAACGTACTGTCGCGAAACGCACGTAAGTCACATCTTGTAGAAATCGTAACACGCGCTCAGCAAAAGTTACGTATATACTTACGATCAGTTTCGCGACCGAACCCTAAAACCACTAGATGAAAATGCCACATCAAGTGAAAAGTTCAGAACATTTACTTGGGGTATTTTGATTGGTCCCGCAATAATTCTTTTAGTTTTTCAAGATGGGCTGGCGGGAGCCATTTTGAAAATATATGGCCGTAAGTGGAGTTTGGCAAATTTAAAATCATTCCATTGGTCTAAAAATGCCAGAATTGAGTGAAAAAGAGAATATGGCCTTTACCTTTGATTTAGTGCCGGAATTTGGAGTTTTCCATTTTTCAAGATGGCAGACCGCGGCAGCCATTTAGAAAATTTCATGGCCGTCATAAGAGTTTACTCTGGCTTGAAATTTTCAAAACAATTCCGTGGGTTGAAAATGTCAGAATTTGAATTAAATCGACACCTCACTTACAATTGCAGTGAATTATGGCAATTTTATGGTTTCCTCATAATCTATGCTGGCAGCCATTTTGAAAAGTATGGCCATACTTAGAGTTTGTGAAGGTTTTGAATTTTTAAAAAACACTTTCCAGTGGATTGGAAATGTTCAGGAAGTTTTAGTGAAAAAGACACCTCATTGGTTTTGTTAGCGATATAATCCTGAAATGCGACATTTTATGTTTTCAAATAGCCGACGTGTACCAGAGTTTTGTGCCAGGTTTTGGAATTTCCCACATCGTAGGGTTTGAAAGTCCTATGCAATGTAATCAAATCACATTAAAATTTCTCTGGACGGAGCAAGTGTATACTGGTCTGTAGGGCAGCTCAAGGACAAATGAAAGAAATTGGCGGAAAACATAATGCAAAATTTCAAAACCCAGCGAAACCTCGCTGGCTACACCAAAGTGACATAATAGCATACAATTGTGATTGTAGATTAATGACTATTTCTTTTATAATCTTTAAAATCCTTAATACACTAAAAAGTCCAAGACGTAAAGGAAAAGCTTAACATGAGAGTTACACTGAAATAAAATAACATTTCAATGTGTTTCAGACAGATCAGTGAAATTTCAGAGGCATTGAAGATTTTCAGTGGTATTGTGGAATGACTTTGCCAAGATAATCCTCTCAACACTAAAAAAAGGTATGAAATTCACTGAAAACACTATTTTTAGTGTTATTTCAAATTTCAGAAATTTCTTCAGAGATATTTTACAGTGCTAAATGTTACAAACAAAAGCTTGCTTTTGTGCAATTCAGTATACTGTAGAGTGGCATTTACTTGTATCAATTACATAGAATGTGTATTTAATAAATATAATGATGTAACAATAAAGGCTGGCTTATTATGAATGTGGAAGCACAATTGCATAACATGCATAGTTTTCTTATGGGAGCTAGTCTTGTACATATGCATATTCAATGAGGCAGATTTTACCACTTTTTGTCTGCGGATTGCCTAAAATGGGAAAATGTTAAAAGGTATACAGTGATTAAATGAAAGATTTTGGTCTATAGCTTTTTGTGAAATTGCAATAAAAGATGTATTTTTATCTTCAAATACTTAAATCTCTATTTGTATTTTAGCTTAATGGTCAAGCTTGGAAAAAAATAGAAATGTTCAGTTTATGAAATTTTGGGCATTTTCCATGTATAAAGCATAAAATGATAGCACATTAATGATTTAATTTGTTGTCTTTTTTTGGGGGGGGGGGGTAGGGGTGGGGAAGATGTGCTCTTTGTTTGGGATGGGGGGGGGGGGGGGGGGGGGTGGGGGGGGGGGGCCTTTTGCCATTCAAGGTGGATATGATTTGTGAACATGGACTTACAAAATTCACCTTATTAACAACTATTTCCACTGACTACAAAACATACCCTAAACAAGTATTTTTGCCTGTTTTTGCTACACTAAAGAAATATTTTTGTCACTTTTTGCTACCCTAAACAAGTAAGCAATGCATTGTGTCGTTAATTTTTTATCTTTTTGATCTCTGCTAATTTGAGTATCCCATGTCCTAAATACATACATCACAATTTCAGGGTTAAGAAAAAACATACCTTTTTTTCCACATTTTGCTCTTTTTTACACCCTAATCAATGCACGCGCATACATCGCTTGTTGGAAAAAAGAGACTCTTTTTATGCGTTTTCTTGTTCACACATCATATCCACCTTGGGATGCCTTAAGAATACAATGACAAGATCACCTCACATTGCACATCAAATTGTTTCTCGCTAAGAATCAGACCCTGTCTTTCACACCACGCCCACATGTCGAAGCTTGGTGAAGCCTTCGGCTGAGCGGAGCAAGGCATCTTTGTGCAAATAGGGATAGTTCTGTGCAAGCATAATGTGTCAATCAAAGTATTATATGGTCATCTTGGGGGATTGTAACCTAGTATTGATCGCTCGTGCCAAGATTATCTTTCAACTCAACCCTTTCTTTATTATAAAGGGGCATTTCGTGATCCACAGCCTCGTCCCCCCGACTTACCTCAAAAAAGTTGAGATTTTTATATCATCTGAACCCATGTGTATACCTAATCTTACATTCAAATTTGGTCAGATGAGGCGTATCGATCCGTCTTCCTTTAATCCCTCCCCCTGTAACACTCACTCCCCTCCTTCACGCCCGCCACTTTTTTCCTTTTATCTCTTAACCTCCACCACTTAAAATTCACCTTTAATCGCCTTTGTTCTCTGCTCTCCCCCCCCCCCACCCCCCCTTCACACCCGTACGGTGGTAAAGAAATTTGCAATTTTGTATTTTCTGTCCGTAAATGGACAGAAATTATAGCACAGTGGCCTATGAGACCATGGGAAAACAAGCATTTGCTCATAACACAAAACCGCAAAGTCAAGATCAACTAAAAACTTGTAAATAACCTTTTCAGATGGTGCTGGAATCACGAAATGCACCTTTAACCACAAGACAAATGACCGACAGTAACATTAAACAATGCCGCCAGACAGTAGTATCACATTTGTTTGCAATGTATTCATTCGGCGCCTTACTATGCATTGCCCAATCAGTTCCCAGGAAAGGTTAAGGAAGATTTTATCCCGAAAAATAACAAAACACACAAAATAAATGCCGAAAGGTGATGCGAAAGAGACTCAACGTGAGAGGGCACTATACCATATCGTGTCACAGGGACTGTAGGGAATAAAAAAAATAGAGCGCAACGTCTTGATGAAAGGCTATTATCCAATGGGACATGTTGAATGACCATAATACACTACATTTATAATCTGCTAAATACTACTAGTATTTTACAATGAATATAAATTCTTGTCAAGCCACAATGATTTACCATTAAAAGTTATGTGTGGTCATGATTACACATAGCACGCTCGGAGTGTGTGGAAAGTGAACAAATCTAAATGTTTTCCATGTACAAAAATGCTTTGTCCCATGTCATACTAATATCACTGTGTGAAATTGCTAAGCTCAAATTTATGTCCTTCATATAGAAAATCTCAATTATGTATACAATTCCACATCCATCAATTTTTGTTATACAGTAGGCCTATCCTATGTTAACTGTTATACTACACATATAAATATTTACTAACAACTTCAAACTTTCATCTCATCTTTTGGGAAATGAGTATTTCAGATGATTATTAATATAACAAACAAAAACATTTCAAAATATTTGAGTTCACCTTAAAAAAGGAAAAAGTAGTGCACATTTAGTCGTCACCCAAAACTATTGACCCAAAAAATAACTCGTTCCGATTTTTTGAATTTCTTTACAAATCAGTTGCAGTCTTCGCTATAATTGTAATCTCTTCTTCAACTTCCTTAACAACCTTTTTTCCTGCTGGCTGCAGCATTTACCTTTTCCTGTACTATTCATTTCATTCAATTCCTTTTGTTATCGTTTTTTATTTGGATATAGGCCCTATATTACTTTTCTTTTTTTTTAAAATTTTTTTGGGTCTTTCCACCTATAGGAATGACTCCTAATGAGGAAAAAAATAGCCGCCCTCTTTAGTTCTGAAGCCATTTTCTTCCTTCTTGTAAACCGGTGTAGGCATATCTAATACCTATCGAAAGTACAAAGCCCAATAATAACAGGCCAATTTAACGCGGTCTCATCAGCCAGGAGGAATTCTAATATGAGAGGGGTAGTTCGAGTACTTAACCCGTTTCAATAAGTCTGCCACTAACCCCAAACCACGTGTTGCTTCCAGATATGCTTCTAAAATCCTTTAATCGATATTACTAGAGCGGCATTCAACACCGACGCGTACATATTGCAAAAACACCCACTAATGCACCCAAATAGAAGACCCGTAATAATGTCCTAAGTTTATTCGAAAATGTTCTACGACTGTCTATAACCACGTACATTGTTCGCAAAAGCACGTAAGTCACAACTTGTAGAAATCCTACAAGCGCACTTCAGCAAAGTTTACGTATATACTTACGATTCAAGTTTCGCGCGACGGAACCCTAGAACACTAGATGAAAATTCCAGAATCAGTGAAAAAGTTTCGAACATTTACACTTTACTACTTGTGGTATTGATTCTGGCCTGCAATAATGCTTTATTGTTTTTTCAAGATGGCTGCAGGGAAGCCATTTTGAAAATAATATATGGCCGCTAAGTGGAGTTTTGGGCAAATTTTAAAAATCATCCATTGGTCTGCAAATGGCAGAAGTTTATAAAATGAGAATTATTTTGCCTTTTACATTACAAACATAAAATACATTTGATTTTGCCGGAATTTTGACATTTTTCCATTTTGTTCAAATGGCCGGGCCGGCAGCCGTTAGAAAAATTTGGCCGGTCATAGAGTTTTACCACCTCTGGCTTTAATTTTCAAACCATATTTCCAGTGGGTTGAAACTGTCAGAATTGAATGAAACGACCCTCACTTACCATTGCAAGTGATTATGGCATTTTAATGTTTTTTTTCATCATCCTCTGGCTGGCACCATTTTGATGGTATGGCCATAATTAGAGTTTGGTGAAGGTTTTGAATTTAAAAAAAACCACTTCAGTGGATTGGAAATGTCACTTTAGTGAAAAAAGGACACCTCATTTGCTTTTTTTATGCTGATATAATTCCTGAACTGCGACATTTTTTTAAAGTTTTTCCAATAGCCGCCAGCAGCCATTTGAATAAAATGCTGTACCAAGAGTTTGGCCAGGTTTGGAATTTTTTCCCACCTTGTAGGGTTTGAAAGTCCTATGCATATGTAACTCAAAATCACATTAAAATTCTCTGACGGAGCAAGTGTATACGGGTCGGTAGGGAAACGCAAGGACTAATATCAAAAGTCCGCTTTGGGGAAACTTTTTTTAATGAGTATTTTGAAATCCCTTTTTATATATATAAATAATAAAATTATATAAATAAATAATATCAATCTTTTATATAATAATACCAAAATCGGAGGTTCTTCGTAACCAGTCGACGAGTAAAACTATTTCGAAATGCGTAAGGAAGTCCTGTCGTGTAAAGTGAAGAGCGTAAATGGTGGCGCGATTGGTTTTTTTTTAGGAAGCCGCGGACGCAGTATTAAATCCCGCGGATGAAAGAAACCTCTGCTTGTGTTGTGTTGGTTGTCTTATAAAATCTCCAAAAGAAAAATGGGCCTATAATTGTTTGTCAAAAACTTTCATTCTAGAAATAAATCGTTGGAAAAGGTATTTTTTCGAGAAAAAACATATAATTAAAAAATAGTAATCGAAAACGGAAACTTTAATGGAATCCTAATAATGTAACGATTTTTTATAGGACTAGGGCCTATATTTTAAAAAAAATACAATAACGCAATTCCCCTTTTCTTTCTAAATACAGGTTTTATTTTTTAAAAGCTAAAATTTATGCCGAGGTAAAAGGTTAGCATCAAAACACAAGTTGTCCAAAATTAAAAAAAGTTTGTTCCAAATTCTCTTAAAACGTTTTTAAACCATGTAACTTTTCAGGAACTTTTGAAAGGAAATGTTGCCAAATGGAGTGTAATTGCCAGCAATCCGCGATCTAGACGACCCAAACACCGTGTCAACCAAATGGTCACCTTTGGCGAGATATAAATGTAAACATTCTGTCTTCAAAATATTTTTCTTCAAAACAGGTTTTCGATTTCTTACAAAATAATCATTTCCACTCAAAATCTAAAATTTTGCAACGGAATATTGTTATGTAACAAACGGTGACCCATTTGTTTTTTTACTCTAATGATACTCTGTAACCAAAAGAACTTTGAATATAGCCTAAATCTTCTTAAGCGAAATATTTCCAAAAAGGAACGTAAACGTTCACTTTTGGAGGGATTGAAGTCTATTTTGTTAGACCAATCCGGCTTTTTTTTATGTTTTCAAAATAAGTTTCGATTTTGGAAGTCCGTGGGCACCCCCCAAAGAAATAAATCCATGGATTTCAGATAGTTGCAAGATCTCAACCTAGGGCCCTATCGGATCTGGATGGGTCCTTTTTTGCTCTTCGCCATTTGTATATTTTTCATTCATTTAATAAAAAATTCAAAAGCTGGCAAGTAACTGTCGTTTAAGTAAATAATAAGGCTATTTTTTGCGAAACGACGAAACCGAACTCCCATTGGATTACAACGCTTAAATTCCGTCTTCCTGCAATAAAACGTGCTAACGGAATAAAGCGTGTAATCCAATGGGAGGTCTGTTGCGTTTCCGTTTCGTGTTCGCATATACAGTAAGCCAAAATAATAATTTTAAAAGTATTATTAATTACTGGTAACTTTACGACTGACGAACGTAAAATAGGGCCTTACTTTAACTTGCTCACACCCCGATGGCGGTCATTGTGTTCTTGTTGAGATATCGGGGCCGCTTGCGCAGTTAATTCCCAACGCGTGACGCTGTAATGTCGCGGAATGCGCTGTTCGGGACGGGTTACACGACAACATTGCGAAATAATTCCGAGTTCAACAAATTATCATCTATCTTCTAAAACGGCCGGCCAATGACGTAACTCCAATCTAGACTGCTAGCGGCCGTTGTTATTTTTGCAAATTTGTTGAGGGGAAGAAATTACCCGAGTTGCACTTCAACATTCCCTCCAAGAAACAGCCTCCTCACTCACATTTTCGTAAAACAGCAAATCAAGGCCTAACGGTACACAGCAAGTTCTTTCATACTGGTGCAAGAGACTGAGCTCTTTACCCGGTGTCCAGGAAGGGCCATGTAGACCACTATTGTCATCACGGAGGGGGGCGGAGGCTGTGTTTTGACTTCGAAGAACCGGCAAAACTACATAACCGAAAAAGTGGATGGTCGGCCCGTCGGAGCATCATGATCATCATCATTCATCACGTCACTACGACGGGCTCGAGTATGAACCATTTTTGCAAGTCTAATCAAAATCAAATCACACCCGATTTTTTGCCTCACACACAGTGGTAGTAAAGACACCAACGGTCGCTATCTTAAAGCTAATTATTTTGGTGTTTGGGAAAACTATGAAATGGCAAAAATTTTCAGTCGAATTCTGATGGATGTAAATTCGGACCCTTGAACTCTTAACGCAGTGCAAAGCGATCGTTCTGCTCAAAGCAGGAGGGCAAGCTTCACAACCAAAACACTGTAATTGCTATGGCGAATTCATGATTTTTGGCAGATGTCAATGATTATAATGTTTTCCCATTTTCATATTTTGTAGACATAATGGATGGGATCAATGCTCGGGGGTCTGCTCATCTGAATGTACACGATTCCATCTTCCTTCACTTGTTTTTTCACCATGGCATAGTCCTATGCCTGCAAAGCCGGGCATAGTCAAGCCTACGCCCTTTCCTGTTTTGAAATGCAAGTGGTTCCTATCCGCCTATGTGAAAGACACAATGATGCCTGACGAATCGTGCTACTAATCTAATGGTTGTTTTCTCCCCTGGCATAATTTCTCTTTCTCTGCTAAATGGCATTGAATTATAAATTTGAATTCGCCATTGTCATGATTTGATGCATATTGATAGTTGCTGCCTGCAACTTCCTTCAGAACATTATGGCCTTTGCAGTTAACTCAAAGCCTTCAAGGGTTGGCCTACTTTACACCAGCCAGCAGTTTAGGTGTTAATCATAATCTCAACTTTTTAAGACGATTACTGAACTGCTGGCTGAACCGCTGGCCTACATGCCTAGGCCTAGCCCTATGCTAGGCTGGCCTAGGCAGGTCCTAGGGCTTCAGTTTGGTTACACATGCAGATGATCTCTTTTTTGTCCCTACACTGACATTGTCAAGATATCAAATTCAAAAAACACTTTAAACATGCCATCATTGCAGAATCAACTGAATTTTAAATAACCTTTTTTTTTTAGGATATTTTGAAGGTGACGAGGGGCTAGGCCTCGGCTACAATAAAAAAAAGCACCAGCAAAGATCTTTGCACGTTCTCAAGTTTGGAAAGTAGAAGGCTCACACGTTACTTTTTGGACACTTCAGACAAGGTCTTCTGACTAGGCCAGTGGTTTACGAAGCTGTGCATCACGGAAATGACCCCTTTTAAAATATGCCCACAACTAGTTCAGCCTCGTGAGTAGTGACCAGTGACATGACCAATCGATATGATATATATATTGCAAAGTTGTGGAGTTCGGGTTTACTTCTCAATAGTGTAAACAATGTTGGCCTTGCATGCAATACCCATAGTCATCCTGTGTTACAACAAACAAGATAAGTAAATTTTAGGCTAGGTTAGGCCTATATTGTCAATTGGCTAGGCGGAGCCCCGGAAAGCTTCACTAGCCTGCCTTGCTATGCTACACTATACTTTGTCGATTAGCACCACATTACGAGCGGAAAATTATTCGGTTCGTTTCGTCGCGTTCAAAAACGATACTGAGCATTGTAAACAGAATCACATGTACTTATGCAAAATTATACACACTGTACACGTACTGGCGGTTGTCGCACTTATTATGAGGCCCCTATTTGGTGGTATACTTCGTTCTGTCCGGCGGCCTGAACTAAGGATTGACGTCAGCTTCTCACTTCATGTGCTTAAATTGGAAACTGGCAGTAAACCGCAGTTGTAATCGCGAGTGTACAAGGTCGGCGTGCGCGATACTCATGTAACAATAGCTGAGCTCTGCCCAAAAGCTATTGACGACGGAAGTATATAATCAAGGCTTAGTGTAAACGTGAAAGCTGCAAGCACTAGTGGTAATTGGACTTTTATTCTGTTAAGACTTCTAAATTCCCTAGTACTTGCGCTTTCACATTCCCTTCCGCTTTAAAGCCTAATCAAATAAGTCTATGATAGGGCCATGCCATCCCAAATACAACTCATGACAACTCGTGCATTGAGCAGCACAGCAGCAGTCAGATAACTGAGATGATAGGAAAGAGGAGTCAAGAGAACAATAAACCATACACTCAACAACCAACAAATCCAACACCTCCGGTAAAAAAAATAAAACCGTCGAATGACTACCGCTGTAAATACGTGTAGGCAACATTATTTGACTTCCACTAGGCCTCTCTGTGACAGTAAACATTAACAGGCACTTTGCTGCAAAATGCCTCTTGCAATGGATCTCATGGTTTAATGTCAGGTTTTATGGGACTGGTATTAATTTTGAGGTAAAATAACAAAAATGTGGATTTTTCTTCTCTAAAATGACTCATGAACCCTGTGGGTATATTGGTTATTATTCAATTCAAGTAATATTTCTAGTTGTTAAAACCAGCACAACTGGCGAATTGAAATAGCTTGAAATAATACTTTATCCCCACAATATAGTCCGGAAAATCCCTCTGGCCAATATATGCTGTGCTTGCCTTTACGTTCGAAATACGTGATATTTAACCTAATCGTGATTGCTCATTTTGATACTAGTTGTAAACCATCATTCATCTCCCCTGCGTAGATGGTTTCGTTGACGATGCATCTTACTATAAAGAGTTCATTGGAAAAACGGTGAATTCCTGCCGATGCGATATTTTTTTGGGGAATTTGTGGGAAATTTAGTCTAAGACCCACACTATGCTTGCGCTAACCAATGGCTAGTGCCGGTGTCTTTTACCACTCATCGGAGGAAATAACAAGAACGGTGGAACGGAACCACCCAAGTGGGCCCAATCTTGCTCACAGGCTTGACGGGCCGCAGCCGAATGGCGTTCACCATGTAGCGCCAATGTTCCTGTTTTGTCATTAGGTTTGGGGTGTCAGAATGGATCCTGCTTGGATGTCTCGAAGCAATTCACATCCATGTAGTTAAAGGGGCGACGGACGACCCCTGTTTTGGCATGGTAACTTCCATCATGTGACTTCTGAGACTACTTGGTCATTCGCACGATGACAGTGAACCGGCAAATCGTGCCACAGGCGTTTGGGCCACCAGAAGATGACATTGGAGGTTATCTCCATATATCGATGCTTTGGTCTTGTGCTCACTACAGGATTATGTTTTGTACTCGCATAAGAATCTTGGTGTAGGTGCCATCCAGTCCTATCCTGTAAGCTCCTTGTCTTTCTCTTTCTTCCATGGCCATGTCCTCAGATTTCCATATAACAGATCTCTCTACACATGCTCTCAAGAATTTCAGCTTGGTTTGAATTGGAGATACCATATTGCCATAGATGGTGTAGTTTATGTGCGGCCCATTCACCTTGTCTTTGCGTGACACAAGGAAGTATTTCTTGCTGTCGGCAAAATAGGACCCTAGAAACTTGAAGTCCTTGACCTCTTTGAGTTGGCTACCATCTGCTGTGCAGATAGGTTGATGACAGTCTTCTCATTGACAGTCCCATATTTCAGTCCTTCTTGGCATTAGATGAAGGCCAATTATCATGGCAAATGACGAAATGACTAAAACGATGATATCTATCATGATGTCATATAGCAAATTCAACTCTCTTGAAGTACATTTTACTGACCTCCTGTGTTTAGATTCTGTATAGAAACACTTTGATTGCACTGAACAAAAACGGTGTGATTTAAACGGAAAAATGACAGTCATTTATAGCTAATTTTCTGTAGTTAACTTTTTAATTACGTAGAATGTACTTTTGTCAAATATTGTAGGCCCTACTATTACAGTATTATACGGGCATTCTTTCTGCCAACAACCTACGGTAAAATATTAACATGAAAACACTTGGAAATGTTTTGGTTTTAACCTTCAAACCGTTGTGTACACACCCCTTACCCATATTTTTGGCAGAATGGATGCACGTATATACTGTAGAAATTAAAAAGAGACCACGTTTTAAATTTAAGGTCTAATATAGACTTTAAGGTCCGTATGCACAAAAGATTTAGACCGGTTCTAAGTTAGACCTGGTCTCAGTGTAATTTTGTCCCACCAGAAAAAAAACATTTTCCTTTTCATTAACGCAAGGTATTTTTGTAATATTTGGAAATTTTGTCATTTAAACTCATTACAAATTTGCTAGTTTCCTTACGAAGAAAGTGCGAATAACTAATCAATTTTAAGGGCAAAATATTTTGACTTTGACCATGTCTAACTTTAAACCTGGTCTAACTTTTTTGTGCATACGGACCATAACATTTAACATTGTCCAATTTTAGACTGTAAATAGACATTAGTGTTTTGAATTGAAATCTTTTCCAATATTTGTAGTTTATACTTGATGCCCGTTTCGTGTACATGAAAACAATGCTCTCATATGTATCATGTCGAGATGTGACTAGCAAAAAGACCAAACTAATTTCCTCTATCACAATTTTGTTTAATTTTTGCTGGAGATCACACAGTAACACAATAAAAAATCGCTTTGTGAAAGGATTGTGAACAATTAATCTCTTTCAACTTCAAATTTCGGAGGATAAGCAATTTTTTTCATTAAATTGCTAGTTCGGCGGCTGTGATTTTTTACCAGAACTTCACACGCCACGTGTTTTGTTGCATATGAACTCAATTTTCAGCCATCCATGAAAAGAACAAAATAATAAGAACTATAACAAAATATACAACATTATAGAAACCTAAGACCTAAGCAGTGAAAAAATGTTCTCAATACACGAACATATGTAAAATTGTTACGCTTTGCTCACTAGCCAGTAAGAAACAGTGGTGAAAGCGGAAGTTGAAGATTGCCTTCAGAGTTTTCATCACTGATTTGAAATGTTTTAAATTAAACCATGGGGCAGTCTACCATTATCAATAATATTGAGCCTGTAAAGGGTTAACCCAGCATGTCATCAGGTGGTAATCCCCTCTGATTCACACTACGTCTGAAAGTTGTGAATGAGTGTGAGGTCACCCGGTGGCGCCGTGTGTCTGTTTAGGGATCTGTAAATTGTCAATACGACGACCCCCTCCCGGCATCATATGCCGCGCGCTGGGCCTCGTGTGTTCATTCCATTCAGGTAAATTACTGCACTCAAAAAGGAAAATTTTACCTAACGTGTCAACTTTCTCAAGTTTCCGAAGTTTGAACCACCAGGTTTCGCAAGTACTACACCAGTGTTTTAAGGTTAATAAGTGTCAGGGATGCTGTAGGTCAAATCTTGGTTGAATATTTGTAGATTTTGCGAGATGTTTTTGGCGTGATTGCAAAATTGTCATAATTTTGTGCATGCAATTGTCACTGTGTGAGGCACTGGTTAAAAATAAATATCGTGGACCAAAACACAGGCTCAAAATAAAATTTCAACCTTTTTTGTCACTGTTTCAAATTATATGAAGCATCCCAAACATGTTCTAGAGGTGATTTGTGGATTAAAATCATGTAACGCCAACTTTTTGTCCGTCTGATATATCAATGTAGAGAAATGGTGATTGATTCTGTCCTGACCGTCGTCTTGAATTGCGAAAATTTAGTTCTGCCGCCATTGTGAATTGCGCAAATATGCCACACCCGCATCAAATTGTTCCGTGCATGATTGTTGCGGGCTTGTAGTTTGTTTTTGCATTCACTGAGGCTGCAATACACGGCGCTTATTTAGGACCGATATTGCGTTTATTATTGGCGAAGGGTAGCCTAGGCTACCCGCACTATCTAATTCTCGCTTGGTTTTGACCTACTTTTCAAATAGCATTGTTGCAGAAAATATTCGTGCCGTTTATACCTCTAAAATCACAATGTATGATAGTTTATGAACTGTTGTGCATTTTTTTAAACGTCATATGGCTATGTGCTCAATAAGATAGGCCCACACCAGCGAAAACATGACCGTACATTTACAAAAAGATATTAATGTTCAAAAGAGTAGTAATACAAAGCGATCACACTTTCCACACATGCTTACCGTCTTGAGCGGTGTGGATAAAAAACACGATGGGGTAACACTAATAAACACAAACATGACTATAGAGGGCGTAACCGGCAAACAGGGGAGTGGCGCCAAGAAATCCCCAAATTTAGACATCGCCATGGCTTAACACACGTAAAAACAAAATTGACGAAAATTATGAAATTAGTAATGTCCCTATAGGTTTCAAGGAATTTTTATTTGTAATTTTTAACAGTGCGATTTTTGCTGGTAACATCACATCGGTCCTTTAAAAAAATTTTAAAATCGTTATGAGTGCATTGAATTAACTGATGCTTAACAGGGGGGATGGCCCGATATTAAGGATATAATTTTTCATCTTGATCGATTCGGCCTTCATCCATATCCCATAACCCCATCGTAAAGTTTTGCACCATATTTTCATCCGATTTTGGCTTGAATCTAAAAACTCGTGATTTTGTAAGTGACCTTTCCCTAGATGCGTATGAACCTTTGGATCTCATTTTTTATGTAGTATAGATAGATGGCAATTGCAAACACTCTTATCAAATGTGATATTTACGATTGGGTGGACTGACAGGTAAGATGTCATGAAAGTAACGAATGTTCTAAGTTGGTATATGAATTGAAATAGTGCAATGGCGTGGATCAACATTTTTGAAAACATTTTTAAAATCTAAGTCTTTGGTGACAGAAGTAAATTTAATAAATAAAATGAGTCATTGGGTGACAATGGTGCTGAACGTTGGGAGCTTTATATTTTGGGAAGGGGCCTTTATAATATTTAAAACAAAATGTAGCACGTTTGGTACGTGTGCCGGAATCCTGTAAGATACTTTACTTCCGTCCGGCATGCAAAATATCGGAATTGCTTCGTCCAGTTCTGCTGGTGAGTCCGCAGTGGTCAATCTTTGGTGGGTATTATAGCGTTGTTTTCCCGAATAAGGTGTATTATGTTCTATAGTATGTTTTGAATTGGTCCACATTTTTCCCCTCTTCCCGTAAAAATCGTAAATGTAAGAGAGATATGAAGCTTCCTATTCAACTCTGTGGGTTTAAATTTCTTACGTTCATTAGTATGCCTCGTCTAAGTATGTGCAAAAAGGGCACATTAGATAAGTCACTTGCAAAACCCCTCCCTTCCATACCTTTTTACATGGATATTTCCCCCCCTTGACTCGCCCTTTCCCTTTTTTAAAAGGAATTTTTATTTTTTTATTTTCTTTTAATTATAAAGAATTTTTTAGAATCTTTGTCCACAGATGATATTTCGGGTTTTTGTTTTTCGTTCAGGTATTTTTAAGCAATTGTTTTTCATTATTATTGTTTTTTTTGTTGGATTTCGATGGTCAGTGCGAAATCAATTAAACCCATGTTGAAAACTCTGACTGCGCAAGCGCGCCGATTCGCCCGTACTTCGGGACAACTAGGAGTGTGACCTGCAATGCAAAATCGATTCGGTGGTAGGTATTTATTTTTATTTATTTTTTTAATTAAAGTTTCTTTCTTAAATTTTGGGGTTAGGTGTTTTTATATTTTATTCGATTATTTTAGGGGGAGGTTAGTTGACATTTTTAAAAAATTAAGGGAGGGAGCAAGTATCACACTCTCAGTTCCCTGTAATTGTAGTTAAGATTTTATTATTCATGTATTTTTATATTTTTAATTTGCAATTGGATTAGGCGGCTGCCCTTTGTTGCCTATTATATTGGTATAATACATTTATATTTTGGGAAAGTAAAATGATATATTTTTTGCTATTTACTTTCAGATGGATATTTTAACTCATCAGTGGTAGAGCAACATAACTAGTGAGCATTTTAGGAATTTAATATTTTTATAGATTATCCACGTGAGAATTTTGAGGTTTAAATAAGTATTTGATGTTACTTGACAGGTTACTAATAAAAACTGCCATAAGAAATCTAAAGAATCTGATTAAAATTTATACCGAATAAAATAATTTAAAATGTTTGATGTAGAAATATTAAGGATGTTTTAATATTTTCAAGAATTAAATTAATTTCTTCTCTTTCTTTAGATTTGTTTTTGAAAATAAATATTGAATAAATATTAATTAATTAATTCAAATAATGCTCTTATAACAGGTAGTTTTTGGCTTTCCTGTTGTGAGTAATGGAGGATTGAGTTACATTATAGATTTTAATGTATTATGAGATGTATTGGTAAACTGAAGTTTTTAATATCTGATGAAAATCTTTCTATGCTTGATTAGTTTATTGGAATACTGTTTAGTGCAATGAGTTAAAAGACCCTTTGGTCAGGTTTTGCAAATAATCTTAGAGGCGCAAAATTGTAATGATCTTAGTATTCTAGGAATTATTGCAGTAGCTTGTAATTGATTATATATTACTACTGGGATATCATTATTTTATTTTATTAAAATTCTCTTGGTTTTGAAGTCGGTGCGCAGCTGCGGCGGATCGCAGTGTATTTTTCATCGTTTCGGGTCGGCCGTCGCACTCCGTTTGTAGCTGTTTGAGGGAACTTTGTTATTGTATGTACACGCATACTTCATACACACCCAACATACCCCCTCATACTTCCACACACACCACACGCGCCCCTCATACATCCAACACCCCCACGCATAACCACACACACTCATGATGCTTTATTTCTCACACGACCACACATAACATTCATTTCATCACACCACCACACATACACTCCTCATCCATCCACACCCCCCAACACATACCCAACCCATACTTCACATACCCACACATCCACACGCCTCAACACCACACACACCACACATAACACACCCTCATACTTACAAACCCAACACCGCACATACCCCGGGCCCTCCACATCCACCACCCTACACATACCCAAACCTCAATACCTCCAAATCACCACCCACACAAACATTTTCAATTACATCCCACACACATCACACCTCTCATACTTTTTCACACACAAACACATACACGCCCTCATACTTCATACTTTTCACACAACCCACCACATACACACCTCATATACCCACACATACACACCCTCATAACTTTCACATACACCCCACACTGCACACCTCACTCATCTTCGCACACCCCAACAGACACAAACCCTCATACATCCACCACACACACAAACCCCCACACATGGCTGCCCTCATACTTCCACACACCCCCACAATAAGATACACACCCTCCTACATCCAACACAGAAAGGAAGTACCCACCCCTCGCACCCATCGTCCCTCGATTCCTTTCAACCACCCAACACCTAACCACCCCCTGCTTACTTTCACCCCAGAGGCCCCGCGCCGCTCTACTTACCCCAACATCCCCCTCCAACCACACCTACCACAGGAACGAACCCCATACTTTCACACATCCACACCTACACACAACCTCATACACCCACAGCGTGCAAACTTACCCACAGCTGACATGCCCGATTAAACAAAGAAGCGCCCTTATAAACACTCATCACACCTGCACACCCTATAACATTCATCAGTATCGGTGATCCATTATGTATTGATAGTTCGTTAGTAGGAGGTTTAGGAAGTTATGATTAGTTGATGAGCTGTGGAAGTGCCGCGACGATCAGTCCCGTCCGCAGGAGTATGGAATGGCACGTCGCAATCTGTTGAACTGTAATGTATTTAAGGAAGGAATGGGTTTACTTTTTCACACCACTCTCATGTTATAAATAAATTAATGGTTCCCCTTTTAAGTCATGGGACAACACTGACCCACCGCGTCGCGAGTATGGTTACCGAGATGGCGCCATAATACCTGCATTGAGGGTGTCGTGCCCAGAGATAGCGTTCCACCTCGCCCGGGCATTGAAAATGGTCGTGCCCATAGACCGCCGAGCCATACACTGAGGCATTGAAAATGGTCGGCCTAAAGCTAGAAATAGCGTCCTCGCCGGTCTTGAAAAATGGTCGTGGCCCAGAGACAGCAGCGCCATACAACACCGAGCTTGACACTGGTCGTGCCCTATAGCTAGCGTAACCTCGCCGGGCATTGAAATGGTCGTAGCCCAGAGACAGCAGCGCCCATACAAACAAAAAACCGAGGTCATTGCACAGGTCGTCCTATTATATAGCGTAAACTCCGCCGGGCCATTGAAAAGGTCGTGCCCGAGACAAGCAAGCGCCATACAACCCGAGGCATTGAGGGATGGTCGTTGCCTAGAGATAGCAGCGTCACCCGCGGAGGCATTGAGGGTGGTCGTGCCCAGAGACGCAGCGCCATAACCCGCGGCATATGAGGGGGTCGGTGCCTAAAGATACCAGAATTGCACGCCGGCATTGAGGGTGGTCGTGCCCATATATAGCAGCGTTAATAAAAACAGGACACTGATTGTAGAGGTGTCCACAAATAGCTGCGTTGTGCACTTGAGTAACCATTGCACGGGAGGTTGAAGTCATAGGTTTGGGTCAAGTGGTTTCCCATTATAGAATGTCCCTAATTATTATATATTATGTGTCTGTTGCGTAATGGTAGTGATGCATGACAATGCTATGCCATTATCATGCTTATCACGATAGGCTCCCCAGCGGGTAGCGCAGGAGCCCTTGGCAAAATGTTCTAAGGACTAAAAAAGGGGCACTTGATAGTTTTGGGGTCCTGTATGGGCCTAGTGTTACATGAGTGTAATAAAGAGTTATAGCAAAAGGGGAAAGAATTGTAGTAAGTATAGGGATAAATCAAAACTAGTACTGGCAGAATATTTTGGTGTGTTCATTTCCAACTCAGGTAATGAAAAAAAAAAAAATTACTCCATTCAAGACCCGTACATTCTGTAGGGAATATTGATTCCAACTTCATGTACAAAAACCCTATGGGAAGTTGATTCCAACTTCAAGGTAAACGAATTACTCCATTCAAGAACCCGTACCTTTTCATGTAGGGAAGAGTGATTCCAACTTCAGGTACAACCCGTAGGGAAGGGTGATTCCAACTTCAGGTAATGATTACTCCATTCAAGACCCGTACATTCTGTAGGGAAGAGTGATTTCCCACTTCAGGTACATTCTGTGGGGAAGGGATTCAAACCTCAGGTACATTTTATTCCGTCGGGAAAGATCGATTCCAAAAAAACCTCTCTGTTGCTAACCTTTCCAAGATCTTAAAGTTGATCTACTATTTAGGAAAGCTCCTGACATTGTGTATTGAGAAAGGGTTTTAAAGTTGGAGTTTTTTTTGCGAGCCAATGTGTGATATTATGTGCTGATTATAAGAAATCATATTGAAACCTGAATAAAACAAAAATAGTAGCTTCCTCTTGTGGCATGCTTTCAGAAACGTGTAGAGTGTGCGGAGTTTCCTACCTCCCAACCGTACCCACATTAAAAGTATAAATTATAGTTCTCCAGCCGCCGAGGCCACCGTCTCGCTAACAAATTTGGTGTCAGAAGTGGGATAACTCGTTTTTGGACTTGAGAGCTTGTTGCGGCAGGGGATGGCGAAAGCCCCCTACTGGAGGATGGCGGAAGGAGGTGCTGCACAGAGACGGGTGACAGCGTAAATTAAGCAGGAGTTACGCCTGTTGAGGGCAGACTCAATGAGTAGTGCCAACAAGGAGATTGATCAGCATGCCCCAGAGGCCGGCTCCGAAGGAGGAACGGCGGTGGAAGAGCCATGGTCGAATTAAGGACGGATGTTGATTGTATTCTAGTGTTTATGCGAGGTAATGTGGGACGTATGGAGGAGGACATAGCAGGAGCTACAGATCGCAATTGGTTTTGAAGCGATATTGATTCCGACAGTTCAGAGTCGGAGGGAGCCTCGTACGAGCGTCAAGTTAATGATTATTGGAGCAGATCAGAGCGGACATAATAGAACCTATTGTTCAAATGCTCTCGAGGAGGCGGGCTTGTTAAGCAACATCAGCCGTGCGTGATAGGACCGTGAGAAGTGCAGAGAAAAATGATACCGAAGGGAGGTCTGGGAAGGCAAAGCAGAAGACCCGAGGTGTGGTACCACATAACGATAGCCCAAGAGAAGAAATTAGAGGAATTGACAGAGAGAATGGTTGCGGAACAAGTCACAGTGAAAACTTTTCTACGGCGGCGGAGGGGGCATGAGAGAGGAAGACAGCAAGCATAGGAGGGATATTCTGAGCAAGTGAACCTAGACGAAATGAAGATGGGCTGAGGCGGTTTGAGTGAGATGTAGAATGCGGATTGCAGAGGACACGAGAAGAGAATGAACACGAGGCCAATGAAGGGGGAACGTCCGCCGCGGGGGTCCGAACTGGAGGACGAATTTGGAATGGACAGGGAAGAGGCCAGAAGATGAAAGAATGGAGCGAAACTGAACAGATAAAAGAGGAATAAAGAGGCTGTCTTGGGACGCTGAAAGAATGCTTGGGAAGAGAACTAAGGGAGCGAGAACGTCGAATTGGGGAGTTTAGAAGATCAGAAGCTACAAGGGAATAGCGAGAGAGCAACAGGTGCAAGAAAAATGGAGAGAGCTACAGGATGAAAAGAATCATGGAATCTTATCTACGGGGAGAGAGAAGGCGAGTCGTGAGAGGTAGGCCGCGTTTAGCCACGAATAATCGAGGAATAGCAAATGTCTCATCATCGTAAGAAAATCGAGAGAATAGGAAAGAAAATGCTAGGCTCTAAACCTGCTTATCTCGTATTCCTTTGTACTATTTCAACTAAGATCCAAGTTTTACTCCGTCTTTTCCTGGCTCCGCTCTCCTTCCGTCCTCCTCTTTTTACTCTTTTCTCTTCTCGTTTTCCCGGTTGCGTAAGAATAGGATGGCGGTGAGATGAGGGAACTAAACGGATGACCTAAAAGGGAGATGTAATAAAGGATAAAGCCTATACCATCGACCGTGCCGACTGAGGGTAACACTGTGGATTGCCACTAAGCTTCGCACAGCTGGGTATAATGTTGGTAGTGATAGGGTGAAGAAGCGCGAACGTTTGTTAGGTCCCCTATACGTGGGGATGGACTTCCTACAGTTAAGAGTGAATTTAAGAGCCTATATACTACTGACTGACATGCCTCACGCCATCACTAGGATTCAAACGACCAGGAGTGCAGAGAAGTAAAAGAATTAGAGAAGGGAAAAGTATCCTTATTGGACATTGCACCCACCACTGAGGAGGAGAGAAGGGTTAGAAATGCCCACGAGGATCGAAGCAAGAACTAGGTCGAAGCCAAAGAAAGAAAGAGCTACCCTGAAGTTTTTATGGAAAAACTCCATGGAAGGATTTCATTCTGCATGTTCAGGGCATGCAAACAATATAACAAGTGGGATGATAAGGAAGTCACATTTAAAAAATCAGTTATTTACCTGCTGCCAGGGGGATGCTTTCGGCGTCCAGCATAAATGAATTTGACTCCGAACGATGTCTTCTGAGGATCTGGTGGATATGATGTCGAAAGAGTTCGGACCTAGTGAGTGCCTGAAATTTAGTTTAATGGAAACTTACAAGACGGAACAGAAGCCAAGGGTAAAGTCTCTACAGTTTTGGGGTCAAGATATAAAGAAGTGACTTGCATTAGCCCATCCTAGTGAGGATAGGAAGGAGAGAGACAGGATCGCGACAAGAGTCTTTCAAGCATGCAATTGCGGACCCAGATCTCCGGAAAGAGCTTTTCCGATCACGATATGAGACGTTAGAGGAAGCCATCAGGGGAGCAGATGCAGTCGAGTCCTTCTATCGCTCTGAGTAGGAAAGGACGAAGCAAACTCTGATCGAGGGTAATGAGAGAATAAGATGCCCGCAGGTAGACGCTTGGTGAACTGCAGGCAATGATAGATGCCCGCCTAGGGCATCAGCGTAGAGGAAGTGGGCCGACGTGTACAGAAACAGTAGAACGCAGCGTGTTGTCAAGGCCAGCCACCACCACCTAGTGAACCACAGAGACAGATAGGGGGTCAACCGCAGGGTCCCGTAGTAACCTACCAGCTGGCCTACCCTGCCACTCGATCCGACAGGATGGATTCTGTTATAGTTGTCAGCAGCCCGGGCATTATTCTCGGAACTGCCCTAAGATTTTGTGTTATCCGATCGGGGAGTCAGGTCAATCTTTCTCCGGGATTTGGCTAAATTAACCCGCCCACCCGGTAAATGAGAACAGTTGTTGAAACCAACAAGAAATCGTGAACGAGAGCAGGCCGACCCATGTGGGGGGGGGGCATCGGCCATTGGTGAGGCCGGGACAAACTGAAGGGCATGATCAGGCGAGGAGAAGAGATCCGTATGAAATGAAGTAGAAACATTAGTAAATGGGAGGTGGTAGTTTAGTTAAAGCTTTCGTTGTTCCATCCACTGTAAGGGTAAGGTGATGTCGCTTCTATACTTTGACAACAGG
Source organism: Ophioderma brevispina (assembly GCA_023653785.1). NCBI lineage: Eukaryota > Metazoa > Echinodermata > Ophiuroidea > Amphilepidida > Ophiodermatidae > Ophioderma > Ophioderma brevispina. The sequence goes on from JAMKCH010010657.1 coordinate 43,357, forward strand.
AAGTCAGCACTAGATTAACTTGGAACTATATCATCGTATCCCTCATAACAGGCGGGCCGAATTCGAACCTTCTAGTTGCGTTGCTCCAAGGCATATGGGGTGGGTTAGAAGGTCTTCGGGAAAACTACTATGGAAGTAACTGTGGGTGGCAACCGTCAAATATTAGAAGTGGCTTGTGGCCAAGTTCAATATTCATGAGGAATTGATTTCCTTGCTAAGATCCCTGCGACATGGCTTTCAATCGCGGCCACGTTATATGTAGGTGGAACTGTGATACACGGTAATTATGAGAGACACACATCCTGTCAACTAGGATTGCGATGAATGAAGATGTAGAGCACGAGCGGGTCACGAAAGATTTGGGTAAGCAGCTATGGGCAGCATAGGTGGTTGAAGGGGAATGTAGGTTGGGTGAACCACATGGTCCATAAGCATGTGAACAGGGTTGCCGCTGGGAGGAGAAAAGTGCCCAACAGAAGACCCGTGAACGCGACTAGAGGCAGAAAGTACGCTGTTAGAGGGGGCCGACCTATCAGAACTGGTTGGAGAGGCTGAACGCAGAATATGTGCGATGCCGTCTGCCAGACTGACCAGCTCGACCGTGATTGCGATGAACAGAAACTTCCTAGTGAAATCAGCACTCGATACTCGTCAAATGGTGACGTGCGGTCCGCAGCCAAAACTTGGATCAGCACGACCGCCAAGTCTCTATTGTGACGAGCGTGACAAGCGATACACAGTCCACAGGTTTCGAGCCGGTCCTTCGAACCAGACTTAGAATACCGTGATGACTTGGAGGGAGGCCACAAAGACCCTGGTAACACAGCAAAGTTCACAACTTGAAAGTGGAACCGGAAATCACGTTTGCGATGATAAGGAGGGAACAACTGGCGGATGAGACAAGGGGCCTAATATTGCAGAAGAAGGAAACTGGGAAGAAAGACCTTCATGGGCAGAAGTGTCGCATTGTCGACTGCTCTAAAGACCTACTGGGGCGCAGTGATATTTTTGGAAAGTAAAGGAAGGGGACTAAGTTAAGAAAATGGGAAAGTGATGATGTAGGTTAGTACGATGGTTGAACAGTGTTACCAAGTCATTAGAAGTATGGTTTTTGATGAGCTTCATTTCAACGAATGCATCAGGACATATGGGCAGGAACGAAGCTCTTCCAAAGTTGTGCGAGCGTACTAATTGGGTTGGTCGAATGCTGATATTCGAGCATTTTCTCCGTAAGTGTGTGGCCGTGGCGCACAGATAAGGGCCCGCAGCTGTACGCATCAGCCCGTTACAGCAGATCGTATTGTGCGCGCCCCTGGAGCGGGTAGCGATTGATGTCCTGGTTCCATTGACATAAACTGATCTGGGGAATGTGTATATTCTCGTGGTGTGAGATTATTGGGACCAAATTGGATGGAGGTTATGCTTGAGAACCAACAAGCTGAGACCGTGGCTGCCAAGCTGGTAGATGAGTTTGTCTGTCGATTTGGCTTCCCTCTATAGCTACATCGGACGCAGGGCAGGAAATTTTAAATCCGCTTGTGTTCCATCGTGTGTTCAAGGAGATGTGTAAGTTGCTGGGAATTACCAAGACCCCGGACGACTCCTTATCAAACCCGCAAGTCCGACGGGATGGTCATCGGTATATACCGTACCCTCGTGACTGCATTGTCGTTGATACTGCGCCTCACCAGAATCAGAGGGACTGGGATCAGTATTTGCAATACGTCGGATTTGCCTACAGAGCCAGTGTACAGGCCTCGACTGGAGACAGGATTCCTAATATGATGATGATGGGCCGGGAAGTCAATCTGCCCATAGACCTAGTGTGGTTCGATACCAAGAGAGGAAAGAGTGTGCCACCGACTACGCTGAAGAACTAAGAGAACGAATTAGAGGCATACACGAGCGCTCCCGTATGCCCTACGACAACATCAGAAGGCAAAAGCGGAACTACGATAGATCCGTGCACGGCCCTGTTTATAAAGCAGGACCATTGTTTGGGCTATATGACAAACCGAGCAGACGAAGATCTCCAAAAATCTGGCGCTCCCTTGGGAAGGACCCTACCTCATAGTGACCGTCCTGTCAGATGTCCCCTTCGCAGACAGAAGAGCATCTCAGTAGGCCGAAGGTAGTTCATGCAGATAGATTAAAGCTGTATGAAGGCCCAGAACTGAAGGCTTGGAAGTATCAGGCTCCTGGAGTGACGGAAGAAGAGGGACCCGTAGCTATTGGTGGAATTGCGTTGACTAGATATGTTATGAAGAGAAGGACTTGAGAGGGACACTTTGACGCAATGACAAATATCCTTACCATAACGCATGGCGATGCTCTGGAACCCCAGACACAGCACCCGAATGCAGTCGAAGCGCATGAGCCTGATTAAGTAGGGGCATAATTTGGTACAACCCCAAGTGTTTGAAGTTAAAGTACCAAATCCGTCAGTCACACGCAGAATGCCTCCTTCTTGTAGCTTTGATCACCACCAAGTTCAATGGCCGGTATGGATTGCAAAGTGAGGTTACCCGAGCCTACGCCAGATAGTACCAGTATATATCGCCGTAGGAAGTCCAAGGCAGCAACCGCCGACAGCAGCCCGTACCGGTAGCAAGGCTACCGGTTTTCCTTATTAAAGTTGTAATTAGCTGTATGGGGAGGGATGAGGTATCTAGCTGCCGGTGTGCACTTATTGTATCCCAGTGATTTGCTATTATGCATATGTTAGGAACAAATTGGTTGTCTCTGCATCATACCCTTTCCCTTTTTGTGTGCTTAATTGTATGACCATGGCTGATGGGCATGCGGAGGAAACCACGACTCGGAATGGCGATGGTGGAGATGGTGTGTCTACTATACCCGGAGTTCCCAAGATCTCGGTGAGTCCTACTGTATGCGTCTGAGGTCCAGAGAGAAGGCGTACAATGGCTCGAATTTCGAGGCCGAAGCAGCTAAAGGAGCGAAGACAGTTAAGCGGTCTCGGTTTGACCCAATCTTGAAGATTCGCTCATTCCTCATAGGGGCGATTCCGACGACAGGAACCCCCAGGGTAGCACTAAGTGGCATGTGGTATAGTAAAGGCGAACATCTAAAATAAGTTCTGTGCAGAGAGGCAACGGAGAACAATGAAAGGTGTCACCGTGTGGATGTGATGCTTGGCATCCAGCAGATACCACTAAAATATTGTTAAATATTCCTACCTTATGTTAATGTTTACTCACCAAGAATGTTGCAATACACTGATTCTGTGATTGATATGAAATCAAGATGATGACTCGGGTCATTTGTGAACCCCATTATTTAGAGATCAAAATAGCGACTACTACCTGACCGATGATTTTTGTAACTATTTGTGAGCTAAGTGTAGCTGGCAAAGCTTTTGATTAGAATTTGCTTATGTTAAAAATCACAATGACGACCCCGCGCATTCGTTCGTAATCCGTTCAGCAGTGAATGTGAGACTCTTAAGTTTTGTCTGAAATTTGTAGATACAGACGACGCTTGTAATGGCTTTAACAGTTTACCTGTTGTATGTTTTATAGTTCTTCACGTTTGAATCGAGTTCCATTAGTTTCTTGATAAAATTGTGGAGATGGAGAAGATGCCGTTCCTGAGAGAACATGAGCACAAAGCTTACAAGTTGGCTCGTATTTGGTCGAATATCATTGAACAGGGTGCAGCCTGTGATTGCTAGTTACTGAAGTCACATGTTACATTGGAGAAAGACTTGAGATGATGACGATGAGATGATATGGAGTTTGAGGTAAAGACTGACAAGCAGGTGATCGTGTGGAGGAAGGTTTGAGGAAGGTTATGGTTGTTGAAGGACGGTTACTCAATGTTCAGGGATGTGAAGGATAATCTAACGACGCAGAAAATGTGAAGAATGATCCAACGACGCAGAAATCAACTTGGCAGCGCAGTTACAAGGATGACGGACGGAGCGACTTACTACTCTTCGTCCTGGGACTACTCAGGCTGAAGATACCAGGATACTACGGACGACGGAGAGAAAGGACCTGTAATGTAGTAGTAGTTTTAAGGGAGGGAACCGGTACGCATTTCAATTCCGCGTTTGTTGTCCGGGACGGCACCCTCTGGAGGGGGGCTGTGAAGCGAATTGCAGATTGCCCTTCAGGGTTTCACTGATTTAATGTTTTACCATGGCAGTCACCATATAAATACTATTGAAGCCGTAGGGTTACCCAGCATGTCCATACATGTGGTAATCCCCTCTGGTTTACTACGTCTGAAGTTGTTAATGAAATGGGACGTCAACCCGTTGGCGCCGTGTCTGTTAGGGATCTGTAAATGATCATTACGACGACCCCTCCAGGCATCATATGCGCGCGCTGGGCCTCGTGTGTTCATTCCAACTTCAGGTAATAATTACTTCACTCAAGAAATTTTACTACCAGTGTCAACTTTTCAAGTTTCGAGTTGAACCACAGTCGCAAGTATAATCAGTGATTTTAGGTTTATAAAGTGTCAGGGATGCTGTAGGTCAAATCTTGGTTGATATTTTCCAGATTTCGAGATTGTTTGCGAGATTGCAAAAAAAATTCAGTCAATTGTGCAGAAAGTGTCACTGTGTGAGGCACTGGTTAAATCGGACCAAATACCGGACTCCAAAAGTCGGGACAAAATGAGACAGCAGCGCCATACAACCGAGGCATAGGGTGGTCGTGCCTATGGATAGCGTCACTCGCCGCGCATTGAAAATGGTCGTGACCAGAGACAGCAGCGCCAAACACCGAGGCATTGAGGGGGGTCGTGCCTATAGATAGCGTTACTCGCCGGGTATTGAAAATGGTCGTGCACAGAGACAGCAGCGCCGTACACCGAGGCATTGAGGTGGGGATAGCGTCACTCGCCGCGCATTGAAAATGGTCGTGCCAAGAGACAGTAGGGTCGTGCCTATGGATAGTGTCACTCGCCGGCAATTGAAAATGGTCGTGCCACAGACAGGATGGTCGTGCTATAGATAGCGTCGCTCGCCGGGCATTGAAAATGGTCGATGCCCAGAGACAGCAGCGCCGTACACCGGGGCATTGAGCGTGGTCGTGACCAGAGACAGCAGCGCCACACACCGAGGCTTGAGGGTGTCGTGCCTAGAGATAGCAGAATTGCACGCCGGGCATTGAGGGTGGTCGTGCCAGATATAGCAGCGTTATATAACAGGCCATGATTGTGTGGTGTCCACAAATTATTCGTCGGTGTGTACTGGGATACCCGTGCACGATGGGTACGTCATAGTGGGGTCAAGTGTTTCCATTATATAATGGTACCCCTTAATTTTAATTATAGATGTATATGGTCTGCGTAAGGGTAGGGATGCATGATAATGCTATGCCATTATCATTCTTATCACGACATGCTCCCCAGCGGGTAGCGCGGAGCTCTGTGCAAAATGATTCCAGAATGTAAAAATTAGTCATTTCTGGCCCCTTGCGGCCTATGATTGTAGTGTTTCGTAGTGGATGATGAAATGTGAATACATTATAATGCTTTTCACGACATGCTCCCCAGCGGGTAGCGCGGGAGCTCTGTGCAAATTTGTCTAGGGCTAAAGGAACTTGATAGTTTTGGGGTCCTGTATTGGGCTCGTGTTACATGAGGTATAATAAGGTTAAGCAAAAAAGGGAAAGAATTGTTAGAATAGGGCATAAATCAAAAACTAGTACTGGCAGAGTATTTGTGTTCTTTCCAACTTCAGGTAATGATTACCCATTCAAGACCCGTTACAATTCTGTAGGGAAGATGGTTCAAACTTCAGGTACAACCCGTAGGAAGGTTGATTCAAATTTCAGGTACATTCTGTAGGGAAGGTGATTCAAAACTTCAGATACATTCCGTAGGGAAGCCAGTGTCCAACTTCAGGTACATTCTGTGGGGAAGGGATTCAAACTAAGGTACATTCCGTAGGGAGATCGATCAAACCCTCTGTGCTAACCTTTCCCAGATATTAACGTTGATCTACTCGTGGAAGCTCCTGACATTGTGTTATATTGAGAAAGGTTAAAGTTTTAGTTGTGGAGACAAATATTGTGTGATGTTTGTGTGCTGATATATAGAAATAAATAATTGAACCTGAATAAAACAAAAAAGAGTGGCTTCATCTTGTGCATGCGTTCGGAGTTAGAGTGTGCAGGAATTCGACCTCCCACCGTACCCACAGTAAAAGTATAAAAATTATAGATCTCCAGCAGCCGAGGCCCCGTCCCGTAATATGCATTTCACATCCAACAGAACCCCAAAATTATCCTTACAGCCTAGGGGCCAAGTATCGACACCATGAGGGGGGGGGGGGGGGGGTGGGGGGGGGTAAAAAAATTAAGGGGGGGGGGGGGGGGGTTAGTCATGCATACTTGGGTATATTATTAGTAATGACTCAAATGGTCAATAACATAGATCAGTCACAAAAGCAAGTAGGAAGGTTATTGATGTATAAGACGGAATTTAAAATCATGTACCCAGTGTCAAATCTACACTGTACTTATTCCGCTCGTACCAACCAAAACGGGAATATGGCTCCGTTGCAATGTTTCCAATACCAAAAAAGACAAAAAACAAATCGGATATGGTTCAACGTGCGCGCTAGAATGTGTTAAACAAACTACACCAGAGACGCAAGTGTGACAGATATGATCTCCTCCTTAAACTGGCAAAGCCTTGAAAAGCCGTGGGAAATTTACCCGCTTATCTATGATGTTTCAAGATAACACATCAATTGGTTGATATGGACTGGCAGGAATTTCTTTGCAAACCCATCCGCCAACTTTCGCGCACCCATATGTTATCTTACCGTCGTCATTGCTAAACTACGATATATTCAAATAGCGTTTTTCCATGGACGACCCGGCACTGAAACAAAGGCCCACCAATTATGGACTTATTAATTTCATGCTTTTAAAGAGGGACTCGCTGATTTCGTTAATGATGAAGGCAACTGCAACTCACAACCCACTAACCAGTTAGTGTCGGGTCACCAAAATCTAGAGTGATGCAGGAACCTGCTTTGTTGGAGTATAATGATCCAGATCCAGGGAGAAAATGTGCACGTCTAGAGTGGGAACACGCGTAGAACTGATTTGATATTTTAGGACAATTTAATTTTAGCAACAGTTGTACTGTAGGGTGCGTCACCTTGTAAACGCTATGAGATATTCGCCGCTGCCTAACTCTAGCCTCAGTGAAGCTAAGACCACCGCTACTGCCTTTCATTTACACCAAGAGGCCATCGCCAGCACCAAATCAACCTCAATGGAGCGACTCTACCATACAATCCTATACCAACTTATCTGGGAATGAAGATTGATCGGCAGTTTACTTATCGGCAGCATCTTGAGTCGGTATGTGCATAGGTATCTTCGAGGAAAGCCTCTTTGCAGCCTTGTTGGATCTTCATGGGGTGCTAGTCCATCCACTTACGCACACCGTTCTGGTTCTGATCTACAGCGCGGCTGAATATGCCGCCCAACATGGTGCAATAGCTCTTCACACAAAAGGATGAACACCGTACTCAACGAGACCATGGGACACCATTAGTGGCTGCCTTCGTCCTACTCCATCCGAGTTTCTACCAGTGCATTCAGACAGTTGGCACCTGCAATGCTTCGGAGAGAACATAACACACATTTAAAAACTGGTGAACAAAGTTGTTGGACACAAGCACCTGCTGTATAACACTATCAAAGAATCACACCAGCTCGGCAGACAGTGACTGCGCTCTCGTCGACTTTTCTGTCGACACGACGCCGCTAAACTCTGGCAGCTCCCCATTTCGACATCTTACAGACCTGCCCCCCTGGCTGGATAACCCCAGACCAGACAATTCACTATCACACCTATTACAAAACCCCCAACCTGGTAGCAATCTTCCACAGCATGGTCACCTTGAACAAGTCGCACCAAAGTCGGACGGTTCAACATCAATATACACAACCGATGGGGGCTTGCGACCACTCCGCCTGCCAATTGGCTCTCCATCACAGACTGCAGACCGTGCCTACCTTTCGTCCACGGTGAATATAGACCTCTCAAACCGCACCCCAACCACCCCCACCGTGAGCTGGCTCCACCACCAAATTCACACATTTTTAGCGTTCTTTATATACGCAAGACGGAAAAATTGCAATACCTCTTGCATCTTTTGAGACTTTACTATCCATGAAACGTCTACCGAAAGAGGTGGGTCCTAGACGATAGTCTTGGCGACAGTGAAAATCGCCTTACCACGTTATGTATTTATTTACTTAATCATCTTTGGACCAAGTTCATTCCATTCAAGTCCATCCCAATATCCTGTCAGCCTAATGATCGAGGGACTGCTGTAAGAAAAGAGCTATCCCCTCCACTGTTCTTCAATTGTAATATTGCACTGAAGTACATTGTAATCATTCCTACTAAAAACATTTCACTAGGAAAAGAATAATGGTATGATTTGTAGACATTCTTTTAAAGATCCACGTCTCGTGGTCAAGCATTCGATTTACGCGGTCTTTCACAAGAGCCTATTTCACGTTGCTTTCGTTTATCCCTAGTAAAAGGCAGAAGTTATTCACTCAGAAAAGGCACAGAATTCGAAACCTTTCACACACCAACACACAAGATTGCAGTAGCCGGGCATTGTTGCGTTAGAAATACATGGCCAGGTCACAGTTCAAAGCACTTACCAGCCCCCAATTGCCAAATCCAGTAGATTTTGGATGGGCTTTGAAACAGATGAAATGGATGACTGCTCAATCTACTGGTGAACCGTAACGTGCATCATCAGCTTGTACGGAATGCAATGCAGGGGCAGCGTAAATGCCATTATATTTGTGGTATGTCAAGAAGGCATGACATGCACAAACTGAAGTGCAATGGAGTAAATGACACTTTCCGCCTTTCTATGAACACATGCATGATATTTAACTGAGGTATAATTAAGGTAGATTAGCCACAAAGCCGTGTATTTGTGTCTTGTTTTATTATATTTAGACAACATTTAAAGGCTGTTTTTTCAGAGATTTTGAAATATATTATATTTTTTGTGTTTAATTAGAAATAGCCACTTGAACGAAAATAGTCCCCTAAATTGCTCAATTCCAAAGTTGAGATGAATCGGATGTTTTTTTTTTTAAATTAAAAGCATTTATGTACAGTGCCATAGAATATTAACTGTGTATAATAAAAATTCCGGATCGCGGAAGTTTACAACAAAGTTGTTATTTTCTATAGTAAGGCTTCGATTTGAAGGCTTGGCTATTTCACCAACAGTTGATTAACTTGACAATCCATTATATATATGCTAAAAACATGGATTTGTTTGAAAATTGAGGGCGCCCTCCTCGGGGAAGATCTCGAGTCAGCCTTTAATATGTAGTGATATGTTTAGACATATTATTATTTGTACACCTTCTGACAGTCTTGGGAATTAATTTTTTTAAGACCGAACATACTGAGGTGCCATTTTAAAACTTGTTTGTACCCTGGTGAATCAGCATGTAATCAAGATTATCTCATTTACCATCCGTCCTGCACGTTTCGTCATTATGTTTTCCAATTATTTTACGGCACTCTCCTCAGGAGCGCATACATTGTTATTTGATCTGTTTTTTAGATCCGTGTTGCAATTCAAGAACATTTTATTGAAATTGGGCAGCTTCCCAGGAGATTCTCTCTATTTGACAATTTACATGGATTTTTTTTATTGTGGCAATGCCTTAATATCATCTCAAAAGTTAACAGACTCGCTATTTCTCTGTAAGAAATGTGTAAATTTTAAATCGCAAAATGGCGTCATATTCAAAAACACAAGATTGATATTTCAAAATTTAGTGAATTTGGATTTCCTTGGTCTGAAAAGTAAGTTTAGACATAAAATTACTCACGTTAAACTTGCCAATCCCCCTCTGATTAAATCTATGGTGGATTTATTTTCAAACAGAATAACATATGCCAGACGCACATTCCATAAAGTTAACAGTGCTGTTAAAGAACAAATTATAGTTGGGATCTGTATAAGTTCACTTTTAGTTATAAGCCATCAAAGCAATATTCAAATTAGCCTCTATATTCACAAATATGATTACACAGTACTTGGGTAATTAGTTGCATGCACACTACATATGCCGAGTTTTGTCCACACCTTGGATCTGATAGAAGTTCGACTTTTTTTTCGTCTATAAACCTAATCAATAAAATATGCAAAAGAGCTTCATTAATATTGTTATGACGTCTAATAGACGTCACTGGTCAGAAATACCTTTCAACACAAATAAACGAGCCTTGTGCACAGTGATCTGAATTTTTTGAGATACAGATTTAATGATCTTTTAATTGGTTTTGTTCAAGAATTGGTAATGTCCAAAGCACAATTATCTTATACACTTTCAATTACACTTAACAATTCCTAATCTACTCAGAGTTCATCTTATGTCAGTCTCCAACTAAAAGTATTGGTTTCTTCAACGATGATATGTTCCTCAGAGCGAAGACTCCAAAATGACACGCACAGTTCACACATAAATATCCATGGTATATTCCCTGCGAATTTTGAGTCTTGAAGGTAATTTTGTCCACAGTTCAAGACCCCGACCCGGGGTTTTGCCTCGACACACTAATATTCTGCAATACAACCAGTATTCTACACCACCATCAGTCCTCTGTCGCTAATGTCCCATATAGGACCCACAGCTGAATCAAAAAAGGTGAGTCCACTGGCTTAAAAGACACACAAACAGTTTAATAGCTTTGTTAAGCTCCGCGGTCTCCAAGTTAAATCCTGGCACTATGTATAAACACAAATCTACCATTATTGTAGATTAAAACTAGCTAAACCAATACTGGTATAGCTCTTGATTACAACGGCTGGCCCCAAGACTTTTACTCAACTCTCCATTATATATTTACTGTTTCACAGTTCCCAAGTCTTAAAATAGATATTACCACAGCAATCATGCCTAAAATAACTTAGCCAATGTCAAATCATATTCACAAATATTACCTCATCTATACTAGATTCCAGTTGATAGCGAGATAGCCTCTACTTTTCTGTAGGTGGAGTATGACTTGAGGGGATAGTATTATAAAAACTTGTCCCGTGTAGTGGTGGTATGATGTGCGCTATAGCCATGATAGCCACCCCTGAGCAGTTGTGCCATTCACAGTCCCAATCAATAGTTAGTCACAAACCCTAGAATGTTCAAGAAAGGTCAAACTAATTCCAGGAATATTTTCAGTGAAAGCAGGTGAAGCTGATTTATGAATAGTGAAGTAAAGTTCTCATTATAACACACAGGTGACTGAATCCTTCAAATTTAGGAATTGTTGTTGGCTAGGCAATTTTCAAACCATTCTGGGGTAAACACCTATGGCGTCACATTAGATAAAATCCCAAGATTGGTCAAACACATTTTTTGACTAGTAAATTGCCTCAATTAATTTCAATTACAGAACAATCATCCGCTTATGTTTGGTAATATCATTGCACTGTACACAATCGAAGAACCTACTATTCTATAGGCGCTATGGTACTTTAAAGGAAAATATGTTCATGATTCTGATATTTGGAAAATTTGGTCTGGATGGAAAGCTTAAGTAACGTAGACTACATAAAAAGACATAAGTTGAAATTGTCCACATTTGGTTGAGTATTTTGCCCTTTTAATTTCCGCCCAAAGCTTACTCCGACAAACGAGATTCCACAAATCCATCGCCAGGCAAAAATGGTGACGTCAAAGTGATGACCATCCATAGTTTAGGTCGTTTTGACGCATCATATCGCGTGTTGCCACCTTCCTATAACTGCGATCGATTGGTGTGTTTTATACAATAATAATTAAACCAACGATGAACCAAAATCTGTCATTCTTCACTTATTTTTCAAGATTTTATTATTTACTACTTCTCATTAATTCATCAATATTACAGTGTCAGCAATAAAAATTCGAGTCAACACGATTTTTGGTCATCACTTTGACGTCCACGAGGAGAGCCAAAATTGGGCGCTGTGATCACTGAAGCCGTGGCGAAAAAATCCGCCCGTTTCTTCGTATGTCAAAAAAGCAAATTAAATGCTCTCTTTTGTTAATTTTTACATAAATTGTAATTATTTTTTTCGGGAAATTCGTGGTATGTACACTTTTTATGAATGTAAGTCAAACTGAAGCTTGACAAAAATCTTGACATATTTCTTTAAACATGTTTAAGACACTGCCACAATCAGAGCTAATCAATATGACTGGACAACAACGTACTTTAATTTGTAGTTGGCCAGTTTTCTTTCAATCAATCTCCTTTGTTGTATTGCGAGGACGAAATCGAAGACTTTACTGGATATTTCTGTCCCTATTTTTTGATAATGGACGAAGTCCAAACACCGCCCATAACTCTACCATCAATTGAATCTACTATAAATTGCTCATTTTCACATTTATAACTTAATGGGAATGCCCAATCACGTATGTGTTTGCTTAAAAGCAAAACTCAGTTTACTCATTTTCTAAGTTACATCTTGGGTAATTTCCACTTCCCCTATTGTGGGCAATCTATCTAACAGATGCACCTTGCACAAACCAACAACAGGGGAATCCCTGCTCTCTTTTTTTTATCAAAACAAAATATTTTCTTAAAAATCAAACATCTTCTATTAAAATATAAATGGAAAATTGATTAATATCTTATCACAATTTTGGAGGTAGATAACAATAGCCAAATATGATGACACACGGCGTGGGTATACTTGGCGCTACCCCCCCATACAAAGTGTTTTGTCAAATTTGGATATTTAATTTGCGTAATGAGCCAATCATAGCTAATATGCAAATGAGCTATCATTAATATGCCTAAATAATGATGATACAACAGTGCAATGGGTATTACTTGCATGCACCACTAGGCCCACATGTTCGTCAATCTGGTAGAAGTGCACATTTTATTAATGAGCCAATCAAATCAAGTAATGCAAATGAGTTCATTAATATCATAAAAATCATGACACGGTGCATGGTATTACTTTCATCCACACGAACCCCATACCAAGTATTCCTCAAAAATTGGATATGGGGATCTGTAGAAGTTCACAATTTTTCGTAAAGCAGTTAACTTTATTTGAAAAGCAGTGAGGTAAGAGAGAGGTTGTCAGATGTTTTGGGGGAAAAGAGCGGAAAGGTCTGAAATACGCGAAGTATGACCATTTGGGAGAAGCTTTAACTTGGAGGAAAAAATGTGTGTGATTAATTTGAGACCGTTGGTCTACAGACTTGTCTGTAACAGCGCAAGTAGCAGTAGATATTAAGGGCCTGTGGTGCGGTGTCACTCTCTTGGGTTCAGGGGGTCTGATTGGTATCAGGTGGCACAGACCTGACTACAGAAGACGATGTCGCTTGATAAAATTTCTCCCATTCCCTTTTAGCCAGGGGAAACCGTCAAGTCAATATAATTTTGAGAAGAAAAGTGTTATTTTAGTAGAAAAACAAAATACCTGACAGAAAACATTTAAAATAATGTCTATTTGGTATCTGGCATTTAAAAAACATTGGTATGAGACACAAAGACCATTGACGATGTCAATGGCACAGGCGCCATTTTGAAAACTGGTCCCCAGGGTCGCCACAGATTATCCCGATGGGGCTTCTGTTTGACATAATTGGATATGTCCATATTAAGGAATTCTTTTGTTCAATCGATCTATGAACAAAAGAATTCCCACATTCCAAGGCATCACTTACATGTCTCGCGTCGCGCAGGACCTCTAAACCCCTCCTTGTGTCTTGTATAATATCGTATAAGCTTGAGTATGGTGTATATGGTTTCAAAAAAAAAAAAAAAAAGCAAAAAATAGATTGGATCGTGTTCAACCACTGACCGGCCGGAAGTACGGTTAAAGGTGCAACGATAGATTTTGAGTCACCAATATTGTATTATAATATTAATTTCATATCGATTAGACCCTTCAAAAGATTTCTTACCTTGTTATTAGGCTACAGAAAATGTCCTAAAAGAAGAGAACAAAAGGTTAATTTGTGATTTGCTTAATTCAATATAAAACATAGGCTGAATTGCGTATTTGCGCCTATACGAAATTTAGAAAGTCACAATTTTTGTACCAAAGAACACTTCCTCATCTTAAATCCTGTTCAGATGGGGAATGTTTTGATGGTAAGCTTTCCATCAGATGGGCAAAATTCATATCTTTTTATTGTTTTAGAGACCCTGAATATGTGACATCTCTCGTTGCAGCAAAACCTTTAAAAGAGGGGCCGTAATAATAAGCATGTATTTCTGGGTTCTCAACAGTACTGATGCAGATGACGGTCATCACACGGCGATATGTTCAAAACAAGCTCCATCTGGTTGAATTTATATATTTCTTCGCATTTCTCTCGTTTTCTTCTTCTCATTTCCTCGCCCTCTCGCAACTATTCTGATCTCATCTCCTCTCTCTCACTATCTCTCTCTCCTTTCGTTCGACATTTTCGTTGCATAAGCTTTCACTTAGAACTGGATGTTAAGAATCAAGGTTTGGAGAGGAACTTTGCTCTGCGACAACAGTCGTTGCTTTTCAAAAAACACCTTTGGCATTTCAACACACGCTCCTCTCCGTTTTTTTTCTAAAAATGATGTCAGAAAAAGTGGCAATTTACCGTATTTCCAATATCTAAAGTCAAGAAATTACAATTTACAAACAACGGTTACAATTAACATCAACTTAAAAAAAAATCTACTGAAACTGGCATATTCCTAAAAAAATAGTTTACCCATCCATTTGAAAATGGACTTCATTTAAATCGATATAAATGTACAAAAGAAACAGTGATGTAACTGAAAGCGGGCACGCGCAAGAGAACAAGAGAAAAGAAGCCGACAAAAATCATAAAGAAACTTAAAACTTACGCTATGTCTTTATCTATGCCAATGCATACATCTACACGGACTGAAAATCTACTGAGCTTAAAATGACAATTGAATGACCACAGTACATTCAAATAGCGGCACTGGATACGACGAAATTAAATTGAAAATTTAATGAAATTAAGTTTTATTGATCAAACATTCTAATATTTAGAATACCAAAGACGAAAATTGTTTTTAAACAAACGCACATTTTGAGTTTTTTCTGGACAAAGGGAACAACTGAACGAGGGGGAAACATGATAAAACAATTTTAAAAATAACTGGAAACCTCTATTTACTCAACGAACTTAAGTGCCTATGCGGTCTAAAATTTTTTTCAATACCCGAAAATCAAGCCCATTCGGTTTCTCAGTTTTCGTTGCAGTGCACCCGTGGCTTGATCCCGCCAAAGTACAATTCCAATAAAACGTGTTTTCCTCTAAAGAACTCATCCGATGCTGTCTGAGAAGTTAATGAAACCGAATATTGAATTAAGCAAAGTGGTGTTGCGAGGTTTTTACCCTCTCTGGCGATACGCTTCCTCGTGATACATTGGGCTTGCAAAAAATTCTATTAACATCCAAGAGAAACGCCAAAAATAAAGATGTTCGACTATGTTACACAGACAGTCACGAAATTGGATTTCTCTCCGTGTATGTGCTCGTCTTCAACTTTGGTATTTGACAAAAGTGTGAGATTGCCTATAATTGAATTTTAAAGTTTTAAATGTGCACGGACATAACGGAAGAGAACAGGAATATGGTGGGGGATTTTGGGACTAGAAGACTAATGCTACTGAACAACCTATACCGAAAATAGTCTTGTCAAAGACTCGGTTTTAAGAAGGTTGTGGGATAGGGGGTGTGAAACGCAGAGAAGTCCCTTTAGCTGATGGTACCCCAGGGCTCGGATTCAGGGAGGTGGCTGAGGGGGCGCGCGCCTCCGGTAATTCTATCGCGAAATCTTGCACAATCAGCCCATTTTGGACGAGGTGAAGTGATTTTACAGCCTTGTAAGAAGCCCCCCATGTAATGTTTTGACGTTTTTCAAATCCTGGACTCCGCCCTGGTACCGCGGTATTTATCTTTCCAATAGAGTATACCAATTCCATAACAGAAACCGTGGACACAAACGGGGAAGGTTTGGAGAGATTTGCAAAAGTTGGTCAAGGCACTAATGAGCTTTAAAAATCTCATTCCAGTGGCACAGTTCAGTAACCTTCCATGCACACCCAGTGGGGGTATTTTAGAAAATACACCCCCTGTTTTTGGGTTAATATATAGGATACACCAGATCACACAAGGTTCAGTACATGTCATGTATTACAATATAACCCACGAACTGTGTGCTTGGTAATGAGCATATTTGTAAACTCATCGTCATGGTTTCTCCAATTCTCCTGCTTTTCGTCTTGAATCACTGCCCCGTCACCGTCCATATTCTCCTCTCGATTAACTCCTGGGTTTTTTTCCGCCAATTTCTCTGAGCTTCGTCCTACTTTTGTTTGTAGTTTTCCCTTTATCATATCACGACTTCAAATTTTCCGGTTGGGCTCGGGTTGTTTTTATATGCCATTTAACAGCACGGTCCTTATTACCCTTTCGTGTTTGTTGTGTATGCCGTTTTGGCAACCTAAAAGCTCATATGCTTTGATGTCATTCAAATAAAAAATATCCCTTCTTATCATTTATCAAAGAATAAATATTGATTATTTTCCACGGTGTGCATTAAATTTCATTTCTATTCGCAAATTTTATAACTTACTGGCTTATTATTGGAAAATGTAATTTTCTATATCATGTAAGAGGGGTTTAAATAGATTTCGGCTAAAGTTCAAAATCTGGTTGATGAAAATGAATAAGAATGAAGAAGTGTTTATAAATAAATCCCCTACTTGAGGTCCGTTTTGCTGTCTTTGCTATGGTTGCTATAATTTTGTTATAGACTGTCTCTTCCTTGGACTGTCCTATTTCACCCATGGAGTAGTAAATCTTCACTGTTAAAATTTCCCCCTAATTTAAAAAACGATTTTCCGTAATTACGGAAAATCTGTTTTTGAAAACAATAAAAATCAATGTTAATTTAAGGAAATTTTCAAACATTTTCTGGCAGCATATTTCCGGACTTTTTTTTTTCTTTCCGTAATTTTAAATTAACGGAAAATTCTGTTAAAATACCCATTTTTTTCCCATAATAGAGCGACAAATTTCTCTGTACAATTACTGTCAAAGTGCTTAATTGACGGAAATCTGTAAATGTAACCCAAAAAAGTCTGGAAATTCTGCTGCCAGAAATTTTCCGTAATTTACGAGAAACTGTTTCTAACAGTGGTTAATGGCATCACTTCTTCGCGGGGCTAATTCCAAACTTTGTTTTGGAGGCAAAACTCATATGCTGCCATACATGCCATCGAACAAGCCCCAATTGATTGCTTATTTTAAAAAAAATCTAATCGTATTTTATAATGTTGTAACTGAAAGACCGCCTTTTTTATCTGCTTTCACGACTAGAGCCGGAAGGTTGCTTCAAAAGTATGCAAATTGCCCAAATCTTGAAGCCTCGAGCTTTAGAGAGAGAGAGAGAGAGCGAGAGAGAGAGAGAGAGAGAGTACCTTCATCACAATTATTAAGAGCCATGACTTTTTACTTTGTCACTGGAGGATGCTTGATCCTGGTTTGAAAGTCGTAGGGAGTTTATACCTGTTCGCAAAGTTCACTGTCTCCTGGCGCTGGAATCGCAAGTCCGCAACTAAAGTAAACTGATGAAAAATTCTTGCAAATGAATTATTAATATAGCCCAGCTAAAAGAAATGCGTTTTATCGATAATATTTCAGGTCACCCTATAGTTTCGAATTATTAATGTAAACACACCTTAGTAAACACAGGTCCAATATCAATCGCAGTTACATACACGGACTATGACATATTAGCATGGTTATTAACTAAAATATAGTTGTAAATGATAGTGTGCTTCATTGGTTGTTTAATGCAACCTTGCTGTCGAGTCTCGCGCTTTGAAATAAACTTATAAACATGAATGTTACTTTAAGTCTAAGACCGAATTGAATTCAGGTAAGCATTTGCTTTTGTGTATCTATCATTAAATTAGAAAACCATTGTAGTTTAAGAGTATTTCAATCGTATACTCTCTGATCTCTGTATACTTGCATTGTACAGCAGGCATGGTATCATTCACAATATATCCATCACAAGCTTATAATTTTTGGTGGTTTAGTTTTGTTCTCTTTTGAAAGTAGGATTATTCAATCACCAAAATTTGACTCATTTAACTGATACTGCATCTTTAAGCCGCGTAGGACTCTGCTCCCCTTATATTATGTTCCGCTGCTGTCTGGACTAGTCCTCATTTATGTGAAGGTATTGAAAGAGCAACAGAGGGGCTACACAGGCCATATGATCAATTCATGGGTACCAATCATGATCTGACCATAGCTAATCAAAATGAATTCAGCCCAATACCGGGAATTATACTAGATTCTGCTGCTGTCTGGACTAGCTCTCATTTATGTGAAGGTATTGAAAGAGCAACATTGGGACACACAAAATCACTATTTGCCCAAGCAGTTCTGTTGTATGGTTGGGCACAAATCAATAATTACAATTGTAACCTTTTGTTGCCTATTTTAAATAATGATGGAGATCATGCGTGTGGTTCAATGACATTTGACCCCGGCATTTGACACTTGCTCAAAAGTATAAACGTTGATGCAGTCTAGTAGGCCTATACATGGTATGTATGTGTTGAGTTCACTGCGAAATTGTTGGGGAGAATCCAGGATATGAGACTGAACAATTCTAGCAGCAATATTTGTCCACTTTGACATTTCACCCAATCTTTATACGTGTATGACAACTGGAAAATGTACTTAAAATGAAAAAGCATGGATCCGTATACCAAATAGCCAACCAAGTCCAAATCTAGGTTAATCATGAAAATTGAGTGAATTTGTAATTGGAATGCACATTAATTTCAGGATTTAGGCAAAAATAGTGAGTATTAATTTTTCGCCAAGTTTATACATGAATTAATAAATACTAGTTGTTTGTTTTGTTTTTGTTTGGTGGTTTTGTTTTG
>JAMKCH010010658.1:0-76272 GCA_023653785.1 Ophioderma brevispina
TAAACCACGACTTTCTTTTTCTTGATTGCCTCGCTAGGTTTCATTCCAATCAGCCTAGCTAGTTTTTTCATCATTATTAGCTGCGATTACTTCAGGTAGTCTAACAACCCATTCTGTCGATCTCACGTTCTTTTCACCTCTAGCTTCCAATAAAATCTCTTGAGCGTACTGATTACCAAAAAGCCTCTCGGCTAGTGTTCTGTTGAATCTTTCGACAATAGCCTGAGCTCGATGTTGCTCAGCCTCACCTCGACGAATGTTTACATTATGCTTTTCCATTAATTTTGACACTTCGCCAAAAAATTCTCGACCGGGTTCAACCTGTAACAACTTTGGCCATGTCAGTCCTTTTCTCGCGTAAATTTTCTTGAAAGCATTGGCAACATCCTCCGAACTCTTGGTGCTCAAAGGTTTGGCTTCCTTAAACCTACTACTCACATCAACCACAGCATATTTATAGAGCTTGCGTTCTTTTCCAGATCGATCGTGCGGTAGAAACACAAATCCGCCTGATGAACATAGTTAGGAACACTCACATCGAATTTTGCCCGTGGAATATACTTCGGAGCTTGCAGATAAATCTGCCACAAAGCCTGCTTTTTCAAAAATTTTCTAGCTACATCCTTACTAACTTTGGCTTCCTTCGCTAGCTTGTCAATGGCGGAAACACCTCGCCAGTAACCCATCGGACTATAATAAATTTTTGCTAGTTTATCCATTTATTTTTAGAAAAATAAAAGCAAAATGCTCGTGACTTTTTTGGATTTACGCTGCATATCTTCTCGATACGCCAGAAAGAAAGGTTAGATTAGAAGCTAGACGAATGGCAGAACTTTTGGAAAAATACTTAAAATCTATTCAAGTTGAAACTAGCGTTTGATATTTTCAAAAATACATAAAATTGATTTTTGATATAAAAAAGTATAATATATGAGAAATCAAGATGTCTGGTTGCATAGCACAACACCCTGAGTACAAAAATTATGGTGCAAAAGAAAACGGAAGCATTTTAAATTTGAAGACGATGCGAATTTTAAAACCCTTTCTCAACGATAGTAGATATTTTTTGTATGCCTTCGTTTAACCCTCGTCTACCTGAGCCATTTTTTGTAACAAAACTCCCGAAGGGGGGGGGGGGTGGTTACCACCCCCTGTGATTTTCGTTACTGACACCCGATTCCTTTAATTTTGGTACCAAAGGATAGCTTAGAGTTTCTTCTTTCCATTGGTACCAAAATAAGTACTAACATCACCATTCAGTATTTTCTTTCCTCAACATATGACGTCGTGGTGACGTCATATGTTGAGGAAAGTACGAAAATACTGAATATAGGGTGGAAATTTATATTTCGCAATATCTGATTTTCCTAACCTTTTTGGCGAAAAATTGAATTGTGTGTCTATGGAAATGGCAGTTTTGCTGACATGCGAACTTTATGACGTCATTGTGACGTAATGCTAGGCATGTTGGTATTAATCAATGGAAAGAGGAGGACCATAGCTATCTATTGGTATCAAATCAAGTGTCTGTGATGTTCCTGTGTTGTGTTAGGCATGTTGGTACTTCTCTTCCGAAGGGGGAGGGGGGTGGTTACCACCCCCTATCCATCACTTTGGGATCACCCTGTATCTTACCTATACCCCGGTGGATGTTTGTTTTTTGATTCAAAGGAGCGGAACATGTCAATTGACAATTACATTCAATAATTTGGCACCAAAAAGGGTTTTTTAGCAAGCCAGGGAAAAAACCTGAAGGGGGGTGGTAACCCCCCTTCGATAGACGAGGGTTAAGCGGTAATCCAAAGATTTTTCGTGTGCATCGGTTTGTTTACGAGTGCTTTAAAGGTGAGATTCCAACAGGACTGCAGGTTGATCATGTAGACAGCAATAAGACAAATAATCATATTGACAATCTACAGGTGCTAACTCCAGCAGCGAATGTTCTAAAAGCGTCTGCATGTAAAAGAGGAAAGCAATTTCATAAAGCAATCTCAGTTGTTTCAATTTGCAAAGATACTGGTGAGCGAAAAACCTTTCCGAGCATAAACACAGCTGCGATAGAACTAGATATCGACAAATGTGGCATTTCAAAAATTGTGCGAAAAGAAAAAGGTCGTAAATATACACAATCTAAATCTGATGGTTTTTTGGTATACATTCAAAAAATCAACATAAAAAAACTTCTATGGATTGAATTTCCATAGTCCTGAGAGAAAAATCAAAATTGAAGCAAGGCAAATGGCCGAGGCTCTAGAAAGATACAATAAAGGGAAGCTAAGCGAAAAAAAATCTGTTCACGATAAAACTGTGAACAGATTTTTTTAATGTTTCATTAATTTATAGATTCCTATAGCAATAACAGCGGCTAAGAAAGGTCTTAGAACTTGTTTATCTAGTTTGTCGCTCCATCTGAACTCAAATAGCTCATCATTT
This sequence comes from Ophioderma brevispina, assembly GCA_023653785.1. Classification (NCBI taxonomy): domain Eukaryota; kingdom Metazoa; phylum Echinodermata; class Ophiuroidea; order Amphilepidida; family Ophiodermatidae; genus Ophioderma; species Ophioderma brevispina. The sequence continues at coordinate 2,434 of JAMKCH010010658.1, forward strand.
TTTTAATCATTTTCCAGATTTGCTCTTGCAAATCTTCGATATTTGCTTCTAGTTCTTCGATTTTTGCTTCTAGTTCAGCCATTTTAATTGTAGATTGTAAACTTAAATTCTATTTTTTTCTTGACTTCGCTTCGCTGCGCTCCACTCGTTTCGCTTACTGACCTACTCTCGAGAGAGAATATCCTGCATCGCTTCTTTTTTCCCAGCTCAATTCCTTTCTGATCACCCTCATCTCGAAGCTGTCTTCTCTTTCAGCTGTCAATTCAATTAGGTCGGCTCTAGTTTGATGTTTGATTCCAGCCTTGTGACTTTTATAATTTTCTACTTCTCTAAGAATGTGATGAAATTCTTCATTCATCACAGTCCCATGCGTTGGACACGAGTACTTTCACAGTTATTAGACCAGACTTAGACGACAGCCCCTACTCCAGTGGCCAAAGTTCCAACGAGCTCCAGTTCCTGAACCAAAGCAACAAGGCCTGACACCTGACGAGATTGTAGAACACGTTCCACACAGTTTTGTATTTTCTTCTTAGCTTATCTCGTGATTTACTTCGCCTTCCAAATTCCTCTGATTTCGGAGATTTTTTTGAGTCGAAACTCTCATCCACCATCCTGACCGGGATGGAAGTCGGGATATATTTGGCGGTTCGCTAGTTTTTCCATCTTTTATTACTAGATAAGCATTCGTCGTTCGTAATCTTGTGGGACGTGATAATATACGAAGTGTTGATTATTCTAATTTGCTGAGAGTCCGTTGTACAAGCTACGAAGCCTAGCGTTTCGATTCCCATCATAATTCGCTCAAGAGTCCCTAGTTTTAGGTTTTCGTGCGTCTTTCTTATTTGAATGCGCTTGTTCACCCCCCAAAAAAAGGCATATTTTATGTTTATCTACTCGATCCCGGTGATTAAGTTTGGTGGTATCCAAGGATAGTTTCGCTTTCAATGTGCACATTAACTCCTCATGATAGAAACGTGTATGGGAGGGACCGCTTTGCCACGTAATCTGAATAAAGGATTGATATCCAAGAGTGGGATGCGTGAATTCCATAGAATCATATTATCCTGCGGTTGTGGGTTAATCTCCATGTTTGCCGAAAATATAGAAGCCATGTTTTGACTATTCCAGGATTAAATGTCGTTAGAAGTATCGTGTTCTGCCTCATGGATCCATCGTCTAGAAGCTCAACGTCTTAGTGATCCGTTTATCTCACTTGGATAGCGTTCCATCCAACGGTCAACTAATGATTAATTTTTGAATCTGCACTTGGAGATTATTTGCCAGATTGGCCAGATTAATATTCTTTCTAGCTCTCAAGTAAAATGATACCTTGGTTCCCATCACAATGTATGATCTCCGAGATCGGTAGGGTTTTACGTCGTTTCGTGTTGGATTAGAGCGTCCCCGTAAGCTTTGTTCACGAGATCTCCACATTGAGCGGAGGACCCTATTTGCACATTGTGAAGTCCCATATCCAAATCCCCAGTCATTTCTCCACCATCCTTGTCCAACTTGATTTTGTCGAGGTGAGAGATGAAACTTGAAACGTACCGGCGCTTGCGGCATCAGTATGTTCTGTTCTGTTGGATCCGCCAAATCCACTATTTTTTGTCCCATATTTGATTCGAACCGTCATGCGACCTCCAGATTTGGATAGAACCTCTTGACTTCAGGCATACGGGGCGTAGGTCCAAATTCCCGACCCCACTAGTTGTTTTTTCGAATTTACTTGGTAAACCGTAGATTGACACGTTTTATTTTATTTCTATAATAGTCGATTGGCAAATTAAGTGATTGATAGAGTTTATGAGCGACTTCCATATTCCACTCTATTTTGAAATCCAAACGATTTCCGAAATATCTGGGTCAAGTATGGTGTCCAACTCGGAAATTTTTCATATCGAATCGTGTAACACCCCCCAAATTAGCGTCTGGTAATCGGAATATTTTTCAAGAGTTGCGTACCATTGATTTTTCCATTTCATTCGCGAGATTAGCAGTGGTGCTTATTTGTCTCAGATAAACTAAAATTCTCTTGGGGTGTTAAACTCCACAATTCTAGTCGCTGTGGTAATTTCGCCGAGTCCAGCCAATCTTCGTCATCCAAACCTAGCAGATATCTTAACTGCATCTGGAAACCAAACTTGATATTTTCCGACCGTCATTTCGATCAAGCATGTTTCAGGATTAATTTCGAGGGAAACCCAAGAATCGCGCCAGTTAGTTTTTGAGCTAACCTTTGAAAAGGATAATTTCCCGCTGGAATAATAATTTCGGTAGACTCATCATATTAGCTCGGATCTTACAGACATATCATGGTAAAGATTGTCCATCCTACCCAAATGTCTGAAGGCGCCGTCAGGCCCGTTGCGTCCCTCACGCGTGAGAGCTCAAGTCAATATGCCCGTCTAAAATGGACGAGGACTGCAGTGCAGAACTATCCGGCGCCTTCACGCGCAAACGCGCCTCTGTCCGGGCGGGCACCTCCCCGCGCGAAAAAAAAGACGGTGCACTCCGCGGCAGTGGGCTGTCCATTACGGTCGGCTGCAGGACAGCCCCGCACTGCCGTGTCCTACCGACTTTTAGTTTCACGGCAGGGGCACTCAAGAGAAAGTCCCAAGAATTCAGGAAAGCCCGGCGACATACGATCTTGGCAACCTCCGGTCCATCATTAATCACATTTAGGTTTTCAATCTTTTATTTTTACTAAAAATAAAATGGAAGCGAAGCGTAACGAGCGTAGCGAAGCGCAGCGAAGTTCGAAGTCAAGGAGAAGTTTTCGAACCTAGACACAATTTTAGTCTCGTGAATCAAGAATTCGCATCAATCGAAAATCAGGATTTCGTGTAAGATTCCTAACATTTGGGATGCATAGACAAGCTTCCAAAAAATACCGATAACTTTGTACGATTCTTGGCTGTCACTCAGATGCAATTATGGCAAAACCAGCTGAATTTTGCCGTGTGGTGTGCTACCACAGGTTGCGGGCTCGGTAAAGATCTCTTGAATCATGATGATCCTATGATTAGGAGCGTCTTTCGATTTCACGCTTACTATCATATTCGTAAATTTTTTTTCCGAAATGAGGTACCCTTGCTACTGATAGCTCTTTTTTGATCCCCTGACTAATGGAATCGATAAGAATGCTTTCCAGAGAATTTGCGCGGAATTTGGAATTATTTTACCCTTCTATCATTAATCACAGTTAGGTTTTTCATCTTTTATTTTTACTAAAAATAAAATGGAAGCGAAGCGTAACGAGCGTAGCGAAGCGCAGCGAAGTTCGAAGTCAAGGAGAAGTTTTCGAACCTAGACACAATTTTAGTCTCGTGAATCAAAAATTCGCATCAATCGAAAATAAGGATTTCGTTAAGATTCCTAACATTTGGTATGCATACAAGCTTCAAAAAATACCGAAACACTTTGTACGCTTCTTGGCTGTCAATCAGATGCATTCCTGGCAAAACCAGCTGAATTTTGCCGTGTGTGTGCTCGCATAGGTTGCGGGCTCGGTAAAGATCTCTTGAATCACGATGATCCGATGACTAGGAGCGTCCTTTCGATTTCACGCTTACTATCATATTCGGAGAATTTTTTTCCGAAATGATTGTACCCTTGCCTACTGAGATCTCTTTTGATCCCCTGAATAATGGAATCGATAAGAATGCTTTCCAGAGAATTTGCGCGGAATTTGGATTAGTCCCAGAGCAAACTTTCGACAAAAGTTCGATTACTCGAACGGATGGGAAGCTTTTACTACACGCAATCAAACGGGGACCTCCTAATAAAAGACTTTGACTGCTGTAGGAACATTAACAATTTGAATTGGTGAAGAAATGGAAATCTCGGTAATTACTTCATATCAGCTTCGGCAGTTCGGCGCTCACGATCAACCTACGTAACAAAATATAGTAGCCCAGCAAAAGTTTGATCACGATCCAGGAATCACAGATCTTTCCATCAAAAAAGGTGATCATGGCAGCTATCGGATCTTTGTGGATGATGACTGCGTCAGTTACAGAATAATGATAGCCCCTTCGGATTTACGTCAATGTCTGGTTCTATCCTAGGAATCACAAGCTCAGCCAATCGACGATTATTGGTTCGTTAGAGCGTTCGCGCTCAAAACAGGTTTTTGACGAATGTGGAAGACGCGATTATTCAGCTGTGGATATTCCAAGTATATCCCTAGATACCAGAAAACTTTACAGTATGCTCCAAAGTAAGCTAGATTTCGTTATAGAACATGGGTTCTGCGTACCTGCTTCCTAGCCATGGAACTTCTCGGGGGAAATTTGAATGGTTACAACAATTTCGTTCAAGTGGCAACTTCCGACATGAAAATTGGATTCAACGAATCAATAAACAATCAAGAAGAACAGTTGCTGCTGACTACTCAAACGCCAATCATGATGATTCAGTTTGCTTTGCAAAATTTATCTAATAGTAGTAAAGAAGTAACGAGCATAGCACAGCGAAGCGAAGACCAAGAAGATCCATCACCTCCTTTTCTTTACGAAGAAAAGATACTCGCGATAACAATTGGGGGATTGCTTTTGGCTTGTTCGCGTTGTAATTTCGATAATAATAAAAGATGGAAACCAGTGAAATGAGCGAAGCGCAGCGAATGAAGCGCAAAGTTCCAAGAAAAATTGAACGTGATAGCAAAGAATTAGCAGAACTGAAAGAGGAAAGAGAAAAAGCAGCACACAACTGCAAACGTTGCACTTGCTCTCGAGTTTATATGGATGATTTTCTTGGCTGCGAAAGTTTTCTGGTTGAAATAAAAAAAAAAAACTCCTAATTTTTATTAGGATTTTTGTATTTTGCTCAAAAATCTCGAAAATGTCATCCAATCTACCCAACTTTTTTTGAAAGTCCAGCAGATCATCCTTCTGAACGAAATCTGTAGTCACATCCAGCAAGATTTTTTTTTCATTCAGTACCACATCCAAGGTGGAGTTCGCATGATAAATCTATACCGGTACCAAGTTCGAAAATCCAAAAGAAGATTAACTCCCTGCTGTCTCACTTTTCCCCGTTGAATCCACTACAAGCCACGAACAAATTTCGAAGACTCGTAGCATTCCACATGTGAAAATCTTTTGAGCTGTCAGAAATTTGTCAAAAAATTAATTTCATTCATCACTCGTTATCCACCAATGAGAGCGAAAGCCCAGAGATGTTCTGCCAAAAATCCCACAACGCTCGCGGCTGATTTCAAAACAAAATTGATTACCGAACCAATAATGCCCGGGAGAGCGATCAAAAATTTATCTCCAAGCTTGATCAAAAGGTTCGCAATGTTTTGTAGCTGCGCTTTGAACCACTCAGACCAAGTTTTTGGCTTTGGTGGACCAGGGCTTGGTCCTGGATCTGGACCGGGTTTTGGTGTACTAGGTTTCGGAGCTGGAGTAACTGCTGAGACTGCATTCTTTGTAGCCGCTACTATCGACGCCACGATGGCTGAAATCGCTAGTCCAATAGCCGTCAATATGGATGCTATCGTGACACCCTGTTCTCTAAACAAGGTTTGAATTCGTTCAGCGAGCGTTTTATCTTGGTAAAGAATTTTGTCTACGGTAGCGCGTATTCGGTTAAACTGACTTCGAAATTCTGGTTCCAAAGATTTCAAGACTTCTTGCTGTTCTTTAATCGTGTCTTTTGCGTCCGTAATTCCCTTATCAATTTCTGTCGTTTCCTCTTCATCTAGCTGTTCGAATCGTTTTCGAGACTCAAGACCAGAATTTTTTTTTTTGCTGCTATTATTTTCATTTTGGCAGCTTTCGCTTGCCCGCTGATTGTTTTGATAAAATGATTAGCTCTTTCAAGATCTCGTAAATGTTGTTGAAAAGCTAATCTGTGTTAACACCAACGTCAGTTTTTATTTCGCTGATAAAATCACCCACAACTTCTCTTACTTGATCGGAAGTTTCACTCATACCCTGTAATTCGATACTATCCTTAGGAGCTGGTGTGTCTTGCATGACATTCAAAGCGGCTACCTTAGTGCTATCTGACATAGATACGTTTCCACCAACACCATCATTTCTTCAATCCGAGAACATCTCTTACAAACATGTTTCCATCGAATCCCTGCATTCTTGCCTGTTTAGCAACTCCACTTGGAGCTAAAAATCCACCTCCTATCTCTTTCGTAAGTCTCACGTCTTTTCCTCGCCATATCACATACACATTTCCTGTGTATTTCTCTTTGCGAATGATAGCTTTGTGTCTAAGTAAGGCGTCTCTATCAATATCAGCGTGGTCATTATCCCACCCTTTTTCTTTTACATACTTATAAAAATCTTCTTTTGCATCAGAATTCCTAAGATTGTCAGCTGACTCAGTTAGTACAGAGGGAACCTCTTCTTCATCTCCGCCAATTGCTTGATCAAGTAAAGGTGCTGTCTCATCAGCATCATATCCTCCAAAATCATCTTCATACGCAGGATTATCAAAATCTGCCATCGTGCTTTATTTTTCCCTAATAATAAAATTGAATAAATTGAATCCATACCGTCAACTTCGCAAAACGCGTGGAATCAAGGGAGTGCGTCGCACAAATCGCGACACGCACACTCCCAGCACAATCGACGCAGACGAAACTCTTACCATCGAGTTTCCTAGTCTAGGAAGAAATGATGTAATCGTTCCGGGAAGCAGCAGACTTACGTTCAATGTATATAGATCTAAAGTCTGTTGGAGGAAATGCGGACGTCAATCGAACTATCGTAAACAATCTTGGAAGAGCTATTGTACGTAGTTAAGCTAGAGGGTCAAAGCATATTTACCTTGAATGATGCCGACATATTTTTGTGCTATCAAGATCTCTGGAAACTACCAAAGAAAGAACAAATGCAGTCCTCCAGGGCATATCGTCCGAAGCTGTCAGAAAAACCAGGATAGACGCTGGGGACAAGGGAAGCGACGCAAAAGATGTGGCAAAAGGGACCGCTTACGGTAACATGTTTAGTATTCCGCTTGACTTTGAAATGCTGAGCGCACATAATCCTTTTTTTCAATATGAGCTTAAAGATAAACTGTCATACGAACTGACCTTCAATAGTCATGGAAAAGTAGTGGTTAGCACAGACTAAATGCTAAGTACGAGGTGAAGAAAATTAATCTAGAATTCGAGGTTGTAACATCTTCAGAGTTGGCTACCATCATCAGAAACCAAGTCAAAGGAGAAAGTATGGTTCTGTACGATACAGTCGTCAGACACAAGAAAGTGTGCCTCAACAAATCTGATACCGTCTGGAACTTCGAATTGAGCTCGCAGGCTAAATCCATGAAGGGTATATAGGTTCTGTTCATAGATCCAGTTGCAAATGGTGGTGGAGCCTCTTATGCTAGAGACTCTAAAAAATTTACAATCCAAAAATCAAGAGTATCTTGGTCTCCTTGGACGGAATTCCGAATCCGATATATCCTAGTGTTATGGAACCTCATCAGCATTTCGAAGAAATTCGAAAGCATTTTGCTGATGGAAAGCATAGAAATAATCCAGGTGTGTTCAAAGAAGGAGAACTGTCGGATATCGAGCTAGATTACTATCTGACTACGAAATACGGACGCTGGATAGACATGAGAACGACTGACGATGACACGGTTCTGAAAAAAACTAGACGAATGCGTGAAAATCGAGATTGAGAGTGATGCTGAAACCGCCGGCGACCTAAACGCGTACGTATTGTACATTCAAGATGCAATGCTGCATATAGTAGATGGACGCTTGCAGAAAACCGTCTATTAATAAAACAAAATGGGATTTCCAAAATGTTCACATAGCGCGATAATTTCAGGCGAAACTATGTCTGGAAAGACGGAATTTGTTCTTGATCTTCTTGAAAAAGAATACATACAATTTTTCGAGTACATCGTGATAATCTGTCCAAATTGGAGCGGCAATAAAGCTTACCTAAACCGAGCGTGGATAATCAATTATCCGGATCAGGTTTTATGATTGATCCCGAAGAATGGTTTCCGAAATCTGATGATCAGTTTCAAACGACAATCAAGGTATTTTACGAGGTCGTAGGTAAAATGACCAATGGGCAGGTTCTGTTTTTGATCGATGACAGCATCGCCGAAGAAGGAATCGACAAAAAAGAAGGGCTCTGATAAAGCTAGCATGTTCCGGACGTCAAGATAATTATTCTCTGTGGATTTTGTCTCAAGCTTACGTTGCCGTTCCAAAAACTGTCAGGGAGCAGGTCAAATGGATAGCTACTTTTTGATGTAAAGACGGTGATGATTTTGACGTTATTATGAAAGAGAACAACGTGGTCCCCCTTATCCGAAAGACAGGAATTGAATACAAATTTGAAAAAAAAGCAGTATTCGAAATTGATACTCTTTTTGCATCCTCCTTGAGGTCACACATTTTGTAGTAAATAAAAGATGACTGACATTGATAAAATTATCGAAGAAGAAGCTCAGAAGATAATGACACCAGACTGAGTTGGTGAAAGATTTGCAAAGCAAAATTTGGAGGTTGATAATGACAAAAGGGAAACGCTGATTAAGCTTGTTGTTTCAGGTCAGAGCAAAGATTTTCTCAGAAAAAAACTTCACTTCGGATGAAATCGAAAAGCTTGAGCAAAAAGAAATCGAAAAATTGTATGCAAGATACGAAAGCAAAATCGGTGAACTTGTTACAAAAACCCTAAAAAACACATAATATCAGCTTACTCAAACGCGGTAAGGTTGCTGCTTCTAGGAAACTTTGTTCTTATCAATCCTGATGAATTAGAGGAAAGCTTGGAAAAAGCCCCGTTTGTAAATTTAGCTCTAAGTAGCTGGACTAGTGGTGTCTATCATACATTTGGGAAATGGTTGGCTCCTATAGAGGCTTTGCTTCTGACTAGTAATCATTTACAGCAGGTGAAGCAGGTTCCTCTTGAACCTTTGCCTGATCCTCCAGAGAGTAACGAAGCTGGTATAGATCAAATCGAATGAAAGGTGAAACAAAAAAAAAAAAAAAAAAAAAAATCCTCATCAGATTATTTTTCTGATGAGGATTTTTTTGTTATAGATCGTTACTGAAATACCTGAGTAATGTTACTCAGATATTACTCAGATGTTACTCAGATGTTACTCAAATATCTGAGTAATTACTCAAATCAATTCCAATTTTTTTCCTAATAATAAAAGGATGAACAAATCAGAAGATCAGCAAACTCCGGTGGAACCGACTCCAAAAACCGAAGAACCAGCTCCCGTAAAAGCAAAACCACCATCGAAAGTGACTACAACACCGTCCCAAAAAGTAAAAAAAATCCAAAAAGAGTTGCTGCTGGAAATAATCACAGGGTAACTGTAACACAACATAAAAAAAAACCTTGAGATTTATTTTCTCGTTTTTTTTTTTTTTTTTTTTTTGCTGAAAATAAAGAAGAATGGCTGGAGCTATATAGCTATGATGATTGGTGAGGCTCTTACAAATGCCTTAGATTTTACTGGAAGCAATTTTTTGTTCAGTTCGATGGCATCTTCCGCGGAAAGAAAGCGGCATGATATCGCACTTGAAAATCATCAAATAGACAGAGACAAGCGGAACCAAGCTAGACTTCAGAGAATCGACTTCATCAACGAGCAGCTAATGAGGCAGGATCATGCAGAAAGAACGTTTGAGGATGTTGATGAAGCGATGAGGCATTATTTCGATATGACAGGAATTCGGTTGGATGCTTTCCCAGAAAAACCTCAGCTGAGAGATTATCTGGATGAAGATCAGACTGAGTCGATCGAAAAAATCGAAATAGGTGTTGTGTTGGTAGGGACTTTAGGTGTGGGCTATTTGGCTTACAGATATTTGTAATCGGACCAATCCCAGTAAGTTTCCACGGGCTTTTGTTTGCTAGGTTGTCTAAATGAGTGTGATTTGTAGAAATCCCATCCGGGTTCTTCATCAATGTGTTCTTCCTCTGCTCAACAGTCTTCACATACGTACTCATCTTTGGACATTTTTTTCAGCACAACTATAACACTCTCTGACCTCATATTTTTGAAGAAATTTATAAATTTCACTCGCTCCAGGGATGTCCTCTCGAACCGCCCGGAGGGTAAATTCTAAAAAAACCGACTCGATCAATTCCAATTTCGTTCGAAGCCAAATCAAAAGCAAACCAAGCGATTTTCATGCAAATTTTACAAGGATTGTACAAAGCGCATGTGCAGCCTTGAATCAATAAAGAAATTTTAACATGTGTCATAAGATGCTGACTTGCCCATCGATTATGTACCTCCACGCAACAGTATAGGCCACACCCCTGGCCAAGCTTACTGGTCCATGACCTCTGGCCCGACAACAACAAATGCAGCCAAGCACTTTTGCCTCCTAGACAACTAGGAAAATTATTGCCCACATCATCAGCCCATCTCCCGATCGCTATATTTCACAATAACCCAGTGCAGACTATATATACTAGACTGGTCTCAACCAAGATGGAACTTTGCATGGCGACTGAAGAAACATGCAGAATATTGTATATCCTGTGTGGTGGTGTTATTACAGAGTCAGGACATATAATAAGATAACATTGATTGTACATTGCTTCCATGCTAAGAGGTTTTTGCTTCTTGCATGGAGTTCTTCGGAACAGAGTTTGATACCATTTTACACTTGTCCAAAAGAGCAGTTCACATGGTTTTGCTCGTAGTCGTTTTATTTGCACAATTTGCCAAAAAGAATATTTTTTGTATTTTTTGGTGTGTAAAGGTTATTGTTCCCTGTGCTGAAGGCTGTTTTGCTTGCTGGTGTGGAGGGTCTTCGACAGACGTGTGATTGCATTGTTACACTTGTCCCAAACGGACCTTTTCCACATGTTTTGCTCGAACTTTCGTTATTCTTTTGCACAATGCAATGACACTCGGCCGTATTTACTGTACAATCTTTTTAAAACTTAACTGCATTAAGGAGTTTGCACTTGCATAACGGGGGGGGGGGGGGGGTCTAGGGACCCCCCTAATATAAACCATTCCTAAAGGAGTTTTTAGATGAAATCACCACATGGTTAGAAGGCTTCTCAAAGACCTCCAACAATAAAAAAAATAAAACTGAAGAAAGTGGTTCAGTCACGAAAAGTCGCCGGACAAAACATTGATTTTTAATTTGGCGTCAAAATGTGCGAAAAAGACAATTTAGTTTCTGAATTTTTCACGGAAGATTCACATGGACTTTTGCTGATTGCTTGAATTGGTGAAGGAGAACTTATTTTAACTCCTAAGCCCACATAGCAATGTTCGATGCCTTTTTAGATTTTTTAGTTTTACTGTTTTGTTACCATAGGTGTCCTACAGTAACCGATTACGATGTATATGAAAATTTATGGACACATTGGCCTACTATACTTTCCAAGCTTTTTTTTTTGAAATTAATTAGTTTATTTGTTTATTCAATGGTCAGATTATGAAAATCAGGGAATCACAGTAATTCTCTTAAGATTTTTAATTTTTGTTCAGGGGCACTTCCGTTAGTGTTATAAGGGGGGGGGGGTCCTAGGGACCCATGCTAATTAACGCAAAAACGAACCGCGATGGATTTGATTTTTTTGCACCCAATACAAGCGCAACTAAAAAGTTAGACTATACAAAAATTAAACCAAGAATGATAATTGCAGCATTAAAAAACGCCGGCCAGAAAAAAAAACAAAAGGGGTCCCTAGGAACCACCCTTATGCAGTTAACCCTCGTCTACCTGAGCCATTTTTGTAACAAAATACCGAAGGGGGGGGGGGCGGTGGTTACCACCCCCTGTGATTTTCGTTAATGAAACATCCCGATTCCTTATAAATTTGGTACCAAAGGATAGCTTAGAGTTTTTCGTTCCCTTGATACCAAAATAAGTACAACATCCCCATTATGACGTCACCGTGACGTCAATATGTTGAGGAAAGTCCGAAAAACTGAATATAGGGAGGGCAAATTGAATATTTCGCCATTTTTAGCGACTCAAAACACCTTATTATAGGCTTTACAATGTGTACGTATATTAAAACTAGTAATTTCCATCAAGTAGAGTCTACAAAAAACCGCCTGAAAATATGATATTCACAATACTTTCAATTTTTTAAAAAAAAAAATGAATTTGCATGTGTTGTCTATGGAAATGGCAGTTTGCTGACATGGAACTTTATGACGTCATTGTGACGTAAGGCTGGCAGTTGGAACCATAGATCTAGTGTACCAAAATCAAGTGTCGGTGATATTCTGTGTTGTGTAGCACATTTTGGGACTTCTCTTCCGAGGGGGTGGTGGGTGGTTACCACCCCCCATAATTGCCATACTTTGGATCACCCGGTATGACCTATACCAAGGTGGATGTTTGTTTTTGGACGAAAAGGAGCGGAACATGGTCAATTGACAATTACGTTAAATAATTGGCACCAAAATAGGGGTTTTAACAAGCCGGGGGGAAAAACTGAAGGGGGGTGTGGTAACCCCCCTCCTTCGGTCGACGAGGGTTAAGTGTTAAAGACATTTCTTATTTGAGGATTTTGTTTTTAAAAAAATCCCAGCTGGTGTTTTATCCAGCTGAGATTTACATTTTGGGTTTCACTAGGTCTAAGTCGTAATAATTACGTCCATTTTTGCTTTTGTGCTTACCTTTAGGTCTAACTAGAAGAGGGGGTTTTTGAGTTTCTAGTTTCTTGGTTAGAACCGAAGGTGACCAAACTTGTATGCTTCACCTTTGGAGGTGTCAATCTGTTTGACGTCTGTAATCTTGTAGATTGAATCGACTTCCAAATCTCCCCATCGGAGAATTTCTTGGGAGTTGATCGAACTCTTCGGTTTTGCGCTGCCATCTTTTTTAGTATATGGGATTTTTTTAAATATTTTTTTTTTAAATCAAATTTGGGGGTTTAACAGAAGTTATTGTGTATTGATATATCTAGGGGGTTATATACATGGATTTCTGTGAGTTACATGTAGTATTGGGGTGGGGGATGTAGAGGGATTTCTGTGGGTAGGTGTGATTTATGATTTGGAGTGCTTTTGCACAGAAACCAAACAGAAATGAGCTAGAATGCCCCACATACATCTTCTGCGTACCTTATCCTATGTCATGTTTTTTTAAAATTTGCAGTAAAAAGTTGTTGTAATTTCATTTACTAGTGGGGCCACCTTGTGGGGGGGGGGAAGTGTATATAAACGCTTGAAATATTTTATATACACATTTAGAGAAGAAACCAAACAAGCACCACAATACACTTAGAATGATAAATATAGGCCATAAACGTAAATAGCAGCCATCTTGAATTTAATTTAGCCGCCCCATTTTGAGAACAACGATTAGCCCTATATATTTCCTGTTGTTAGACTCAAACAATAAGTTAAAAATAACTAGAATAACGTAAGGGAAGCATTTTAATTTTATATTAACACTTAAGTGACTGATGGGGGCCTGTGGAGCCCAGAATTCGTTTTTGCGCTGCCGCTTACGCGTGGGATTTTTTGTAAGGGTCCGATATTTTAATGACCTTTTTTCATACAAAAAAAAAAAAATTAAAAATAAATAGGGCAAGTCGTCGGAGAATATTTTTAAATATCGACGAACCGTAGCCATTTTGTCTGAATAAATAGTGCACACATATATGTAAGTAAACAATATCACTAACAATTAAAACAATTAACCCTTATGTGCTGAAAACAAACGATTTCCTTGAGGGAAGTTGCAAAACCGTTGCTGTACAAACTCTATGGAAAATGACGTCTATTTTGCAACACCCATAAAAAATACAGCCAAGGTAAAGTCAGCAGGGACATGGATATTCGGCTAGACGGATATTCGGCTAGACGGACATTCACCGAACGGAAATTCGCCGACCGTTTTTTTTTTCAATGATTCATTGACCCAAAAAAGTAACCATTATTTTTTTTTAATTAAATTTTTAGCATTCAAATATGTCCCAGCACCCACACTTTCCCACAAAGAAAATAGAAACACTCGCCACAGCTTAAGGGAGAATCATAGGTTTCAATAAGTCATTTCTTCATCGACATATTTAAGGACCCTCCCTAGACAAAATTAACCATACGATTTTTTTTTTTTTAAATTTGGTTTCAAATATTCCCCAGCACCCCATTCTTCCCACAAAGAAAATAGAAAACACTTCACCCAGCGTACTTAAGGAGTTCATTGGGTGGTGGATTTTAATAAAAAAAAAACCCCTTTAGGAAAGGGGTTATATAAGAATAGGCCCTCCTAGGAGCCCCCCCCCCCGTTCCTAAGGAAAGTGCAATACACCCTATGCAGTTAAGTGTTAAAGTTATGCCCACTAGACCGACAGTAGAACAAAAGGCAAGCCTTACTCGGATCACCGACGTCACAATACTCCCATCGACGCCTGGGATCCATTGTAAAACACCATGGTCCCTCGGGCCAGATTCCGGTATGCGGCAGAAATTGTTACAACCAGGCCCAGTCCACGTATTTCGATATGGTGTAATGATGGGCCTATGGAGGGCTTTGAGATATCCACGCTTGACAAATTCTACCGCTTTTTGTTCTAGATACATACCGCGGTAATCTTCACCTAACGGTTTACTTAGGCATTTTCTAGCGGGTGGATCTGAAAGAAGTACAATTAAGATAAAATCCTTCAATAATGACCATTTTTTCCATGGCCATCTATCATGGGATCATCGCATAAACGTTTGTTTTATAGATATACTGGAAATTATCCTTAATTAAATCAGGTAAAACCGTCGGTCTATAATTGGAGGGTAGGTTCTTAAAATCATATTGTAAAAGTACATCCCAGAAAAAGCGAATTGTATATCCAACGTTGTGAAGTTTGCTGTTAATACTCCCGGGATCAACGAGATAAGAGCTTGCACAGGACATTGGTAACGCATATCGGCGAATTAACTGATTCTGCCCAGTTATTATTGTCCTACTTATGGTTTCAATACTATGTGTTTTTATGTCAGTGCAAAAGTTGCATCATTGTTGAACATGAATAAAATGTCTACATTTTTTTTCCCTACATATCAGTGACCAGTAGATGTACACATGCTGACATTGACTCGAGTAAATAATAGCAGTGTTGATATCCAGTAAATCCGCTCGGTATGCAGTAGGATAAAGGTACTTATTATCTGGCAGTACAGAGCTATGTTATACCCACACATTTGAAACAAATTTCAGGTGCTCATCACCCGATTACATGGAGCTATTTTTTTCAAGACGGAAAGGACAAGCTACTTGTCATCTTTCTATGAACAATAAACCTTAGGCTTCTACTGTTCGTTCAAATTAACGTTGACAGTATAAATGATTTTTCGAAACGGAAAACAAGAATTGAACAAAAATCATGAAAAATATTTGCTTGCAGACAGTTGACCATACATCTTTTGCGAACAAACTTAACTTACAGTAACATGCCGCGTAACCCCATTTCTTATTCATTTACTGTGTTGTTTAGCATAGGCGATAGACCCGTTTTTTGAATTTTTACTAAATACATGGGGGCAAATTGAATAGAAGGATGTCCAGCAATAATTTCTGGATCTTGGTTCTGCACAAAAGTATGTTTAGGTCCGCGTTTACCAGCACATATCCACCATGAGTTATGTTCACATTAGTTTGCTTTTTCAATAAATTAAGACTATACAGTCAAAATTATTGAAATCACAGTAGAAGCTCAAAGTTTATTTTATCGCGAACGAGGCCAGCTCAATCCACTGGGTAGACATTTCAGAGAAGTCCAAGTATACAAAGCGGTATTGCCATTGATTCCGTCCTGTGCTACTAAACAACTCATATAGCCCTGGTGCTTGCACCCTTTGTTACACATTTTCAAGTACAAAAGGTTCGAGTGATTAAATATGTAGACAGCCTGACAGGAACCCCCCTGAAACACGATTCTAAAGTGCACCATTGGTGCCTTAAAGATAGGGGGCCAAGACAAATTAGTCAGCAGGGGCCAATTTTAATTGATCCAATCATGTTGGAAAGTATACCATGTTTGTGTCTAACCATAAGGTATTCAGAAAATGTATAGTTTGATAAATATTACAGCCTAAAGTTTCTACTTCTAGGTTAAAACGCAAAAATCAATAAAACGGTAAATTTCAGTTGTACAGGGTGACATTTTAAAGCTGCTCCGATTTGGATAAAATGGTGCACAATTTTGGTAGCTTGATTAAAAATAAGGAATGTTTTTGAGTGTCTTAAATGCTTCCTTAAGATAGTAGGGGGAGTGGCGTGGCGTGGTCTAGTGGTTAGAGAGCTTGCCTCTGGTCCCGGGTTCAAATCCGGGTTCCATCTCGGTGGGGTTTCTTGCTGGATTTATTCTAGGTACTCCATTCTGTATTTAATTTGTAGAGGAGGTATTGATGAATCAGAATTGCACTCTCCTCATGATTCATTTTGATATGGGCAAATGAACCATGAAAAGCTCTCTGTGTTCCCATTGTGTGTGTTTTCGTCAATGTCTGGATTGTATTGCAACATGGCGCTGATTAGCTGCGGCGTAGTAAGGTTTGCGTTGTCCTCTGTCGTTGTTACGCGCGTTTTAACTTTCGGGAAAAAGGCGCCATTACAAAATGCTAACATTATTAATCCTTATTATTATACAATAATAACGCCCCATTGATGTCAATCGCACGTTTTTTTGTTACCTTCTGTGCCCCTACATCGAAATAAGCAGTTAAGACAATCAAACTATTCCTTATTTTAACCTATGAACTCCACGATAATTGGCACCATTTTGTTATCAAATCGGAGCAACTTTTAAAATTTGACCCCTGTAAACTGAAATTAACCCTTTTAGTGATTTTTTGCTGTTTTTTTAGCCTATAATCTGAAACTTTAGGCTGTACTATTATCAAACTATATATTTTCTGAATCCTTATGGTTAAGACACATAACATGGTGTACTTTTCACATGATTGGATCACTTTACAAATTTGACCCCTGTACAAACTTTGTCCTTGGTCCCCTCTTCCTTAAGGCCCCACTTGTGCACTTAAGAATCACGTTTCAGGGGTTCCGTTCAGTCTGTCCATATTTAATCACGCAAACCTTTTGTACTTGAGATGTTTACAAATGTGTGCTAGCTCCAGGGCTATAATGTGAAGCACGATAATTACCCCCATATGTTCCGAATCCGGGGTCGAATTTTAATGCTTGGCCTCCTCACTGCAAAGCATTTTTAAGACAAATGTTCCACTAGAAAAAAAATCGACTGACATAATGAGTGCCTTTTGAATTTGTTATTATGTAATCTGTTATTTCGGTATAGTTGTACAACTCTGTTCCCCATTCATCACAAATAGTAAATATTTTCTTTAAATTAAAACTGTTTGATCTATTTTCCATTCGGTTTATTATTTTATAATAACGTTTTATTAGAGCAGCCGTAATAAAACAGGTTTGTCAAAGGCCTAAAAATTGTCGCGTCTGTGCAAAGGGCAGTAATTTAATTTTGCCTTTCGATATTGTATTTCAATAGTTCATTCAAAGCGCCAATCGGTTTCGCTTCAGGTATTGTCATTGGGTTGCTAATGACGCATTGATTATCGGGCAGCGTTCTGCTCAGTGGCTTGGTGTTTTTTTCACACTTGCATCTTTTTTCATCACATCGGACGTGTGGTCAGATTTCCCGAACATTGGTTCTACTGGCATGTACTTTTCAACTTTCGGCATTGATTCGTCCATTTCGTGTGCCCATTTACTGTTATATGGTTTTTGATACATCGTGCTACAGCTTTGGTATAATAATCTAAATGATGCCGTGTAGTTCCGCTTCGGATCATTCGGTTGTTTGGATCAGTCAGGTCATCAAGAATTATTGATGCAGGTTTGTCAGTTTCCATTCCAAATAAAATGTCTCGCGGACACGGCGTGGAGAACCAGTGGTTACTGGAACAGTCAATCAATGGAACATTATTAGACGGCCATATTCACAATGCATGGCCGTAGATCAAGCCGGTTCAAGCAGCTCCAGTAGTGTAGCAACGTATCTGTAAGTTCGTTAATTAAACCCAAACCGTTGACATTTTGCCTAAGAGCCTATTTTGGCAAAAAACGAATTTTTCACTGTGTGTCCTAGGCATGCAGTTTTGACTGACAGGCGAAGCTTTATGACGTAAATGTGACGTAATGCTAGGCATGTTAGGGAACCATAGCTATCTATTGGACCAGAAATCAAGTGTCGTGATATTCCTGTGTTTGGTGTTAGACATGTTTGGTACTTCTCTTCCGAGGGGTCGGTGGTTGTTACCACCCCCCATCCATCACTTGGGATCACCCTGTATCCTACCTAAGACCCCGTGGATGGTTGTTTTTTGGACGAAACGGACGGAACAATGTCAATTGACAATTACAATTAAAATAATTTGGCACCAAAATAGGGGTTTTTAACAAGGCCGGGGGGAAAAGCCTGAAGGGGTGGTAACCCCCCCCTCCTTCGGTATACGAGGGTTAAGTGTAAAGACAATTTCTTATTTTAGGATTTTGTTTTTTAAAAAGTCCCAGCATGGCGTTTTACATCACACTGGGATTTACCTTTTGTTCACTAGGTCCTAAGTCGAATAATTACGTCCATTTTTGCTTTTTTGGCTTACCTTAGGTCTACTAGAAGAGGGGGTTTTTGACGTTTCTAGTTTTCCTTGGTTAGAACCGAGGTGACCAAACTGTATCTTCCCCTTTTGAGGTGTCAATCTGTTTGACGTCTGTAATCTTGTAGATTGAATCGACTTCCAAATCTCCCCATCGGAGAATTTCTTGGGTTGATCGAACTCATTCGGTTTTGCGCTTGCCATCAATTTTTAATAGGATATGGGATTTTTTAAATAATTTTTTTTTAAATCCCATTTGGTGGGGGTTGAACCAAGTTGATACCGTGTCGTGTATCTCTATTCTAGGGGTTAATACATGGTTTCTGTGAGTTTCCCTGGATAAATGGGAGTGGGGGGTGTAGCGGATCTCTCTGTGGTAGTGTGTGATTTATTGGGATTTGTAGTGCTTTTGCACAGAAAACCAAACAGAAATGAGCTCCATGCCCACCCTCCATCTCTGGTCCCTGTTCGTCCTCTGTCCATGTTTTAATTTTGCAGTAAAAATTGTTTTATATTTTCATTTACATAGTGGGGCCACCTTTTGGGGGGGGGAAGTGTATATAACCTAAATCTTTTAACTATACACTATTGAGAAAACCACACAAATTCAACCAGAAAAAAACCCTACACACTTAAAGCTACATATAGACCAAAACGTAAATAGCAGCCATCTGAATTAATTTACCGGCCATTTTGCGAAACCACGATCGCCCTCTATATTTATCCTGTATTTAGCTCAACAAACGTTAAAATAGACACAGAATAAACGCGGAATGCATTTTAATTTTATATTAAACACTAAGTAACTGATGGGGGGTGACCTGTGGAGCCCAGAAATTTCGTAGTTTTTTTGCGCTGGCCGCTTACGCGTGGATTTTTTGTAATTTGTCCTATATTTAATGACCTTTTCATAACAAACAAAAAAATTAAAATAATAGGGCAAGTCGTCGGAGAATATTTTAAATATCGAAGAACCTTAACCATTTTTTTCTGATATAATATGTGCACACATATATGTAAGTAACAATTATCACTAACAATAAAACATTAACCCTTTTATTTGCTGAAAACAAACGATTTGCATTGAGGTGAAGTGCTAAAAACCGTTCTGTACAAACTCTATGGGACAAATGACGTCTATTTGCAACACCCATACAAATACCGCAATGTAAAGTCCGCAGGACATTAGATAATTCGGCTAGACGATATTCGTTCTAGACTTGGACATTACACCGAACGGAAATTCGCACACGACCGTTTTTTTTTCAATGATTCATGACCAAAAAAAGTAACCATTGATTTTTTTTAAATTTTAAATTTATACATGTTTTAAAAAGTACGTATTTTCACCCGTAAAAATAGAAACACTTCGCCACGCTTAAGAGCGATCATTAGGTTTTCAATAAGTCATTTTCTTCATATGACATAATTATAAGGACCCCGCCCCAAAAAAGTACCATAACGATTTTTTTTTAAATTTGTGGCGTTTTCAATATTCCCCAGCACCCACATTCTTCCACAAAGAAAATAGAAACAATTCACCAACAGCTTCAGGAGACATTGGGTGGTGGATTTCATAAAAAAAAACGTTGTAGGGCACGGGTTTATAATGAATAGGCCCTAGGACCCCCCCCCCCTTTACTAAGGATTGCAACCCTTTTTGCAGTTAAGTGTTAAGTTATTCCCCCTACCGAAGTCGACCAAGGCAAGCCTTACTCGGAATCACCGACGTCCCAATTACCTCCCATCGATGGATGCGGATCAATGTGTAAACACATGTCCCATCGGGTCCAGATTCCCGGTATTCGGCAGAAATTAGTACAACCAGGCCCATTCTCACCGTATTTATCCGATGGGTGTAATGTGGTGCCTTATGAGGGCTTTTGAGATATCCACCCTTGACCAATTCAACCGCTTTTTTGTTCTAGATACATAACCGCTGTAATCTTCACCTAACGGTTTACTATAGCATTTTCTATCTGGTGGATCTGAAAGGAGTACAATTAAATAAAATCAGCACTATGACAATTATGTCACATGGCATCTATCATGGGATCATCGCATAAAACATTTGTTTTAAGCAATATACTGACTGGAATTATCCGAAAATTAAATCAGGTAAAACCGTGCTTTATATAATTGGAGGTAGTTTTCTTAAAATCATATTGTTAAAAGGTAAATCCCAGAAAAAGCGTAATTGTATATCCAACGTTGTGAAGTTTTGCTGTTAATACTCCATGGGAGCAAAGAGATAACGATGCTTGCATTCCAAGACATTAGGTTACGCATAATCGCGAAGTAACTGATTCTCTGCCATTATTATTGTCTAATTATAGGTTTCAATACTATGGTTTTATGTCAAGTGCAAAAAAGTTGCACATTTGATTGAAAATGAAATAACATGTCTCTCAATTTTTTTCCCCTAAATATCATTGACCAGTAGATGTACATCAGGGCTCAATTGACTCGAGTAATAATAGCACTGTTGATATCCAGTGAATCCGCTGGGTGTGCAGAGGATAAAGTACTTATTATCTGGCAATACCGAGGCTATTGTTTATTACCGGGCACACAGTTTAACAAATTCATTCAGGTGCTTCATCACCCGATTAACATTGAGCTATTTTTTTTCAAGACGAAAGCACAGATCCTTGTCATCTTTTCACGAATAAATAACCTTAGGCTTCTACTGTGGCGTTCAATTAACGTTGACCGTAAAAATGATTTTTTCCCGAAAAGGAACACATATGAAACAAAATCATGAAATAAATTTGCTTGCAGACCATGACCATACCATCTTCTTTTGCGGAACACAACTTACTTACATTAACTTCCCTGGGTGCCCCGCGTACCCCCATTTCTATTCAATTTACTGTGGTTGTTAGCATAGGTCGATAGACCCCCGTCTATTTTTGAATTTTCGAAATACATGGAATGGTGGCAAATTGAAGAGAAATGAGGTTCAGCAATAAGTTCTGGATCTGTTGCTGCACAAAGCTTGTTAGGATCAGAGTTTACCAAGCACTATCCCCCATGAGTTATGTTCACATAGTTTATTTTTCAATAAATTATGAAATATCCAGTCAAAATTATTGACTCACGTAGAAGCTCAAAGTTTATTTATCAATCGCGAACGAGGCCGAGCTCAATCCAACTGGTAGACATTTCATATTGAAGTCCAAGTATACAAATGAGGTAATGCCATTTATATTCCGTCCTGTGCTACTAAACAACATCATATAGCCCTGGAGCTACACATTTTGTACACATTTCCAGTGTACAAAAGGTTCGAGTGATTAAATATGTAGACAGCCTAGCCTGACAGGGACCCTGAACGCGATTCTTAAGTGCCCCAGATGGTGGCCCTTAAGACAGGGGGCCAGACAAATATTGTACAGGGTCAAATTTTAAATTGATCCACATGTTGAAAAGTTATACCATGTGATTTGTCTATCCTAAAGGATTAGAAAGGTTGTTGTGTAATATGTAACAGGCCTAAAGTTTCTAAGTTAGAGTTAAAAAAAAAACAAGCAAATCATAAAAGGGTAATTTCATTTGTACATAGGTGACATTTTGCAATTTGCTAGGCTCCGATTTTGGATAAAAAATGGTGCACAATTAACTGGTGTAGCTTGATTAAAATAAGGAAGGTTTCTGAATGTCTTAATGGCTCCTAAGATGAGGGGGAAGTGGCGTGGTTGGCCTAGTGGTTAGAGAGCATTGCCTCTGGACCCAATGTCCCCGGGGTTTCAAATCTCGTGGGGTTCTTGCTGGATTATTTCTAAGGTACTCAGTCTGATTTATTGTGTAAGAGGTATTGATTAAAATCAGAAGTGCCCACTTCTTCCTCATGTTCTTTTAATATGGGCAAATGAACCATGAAAACTCTCGGGTTCCACAATGTGTGGTTTCGTCAATGTCTAGATGTAGTAACCTGGCGCTGATTAGTCTTTCTTCTTGCGTAGTAAGGTTGCGGTGTCTCTGTCCGTTGTTCTGCGCTTTGTAACTTCGGGAAAAGGCGCATTATCAAATGCTAAAATTATTATTATTAGACAGAATAAGCCCCATTGAATGCATAGACGTTGACCTTCGTGTGCCCCTACATCGGAAAATAAGCATTAAGACAATAACACAGGGAATCGTGATGTCCGTTGTCCGCGGAATACTGGTGATTTACTCATCAATAACGCATTTAGTTTGCTTGAGTCAATCCAGCCATGGAAAAAGAGATAAGAAGAACCACATCGACCCATTGACGTACTGACAACTATCTGCCGCCCTATGGCATTGTTTTCCTATTCTCTCAAGTGTCCCTTCCGAGGATACTCCTATTTCAGATTTTTCTCGCTCGAGAGATTCTCAGGTCGTGGTTGCTTCTTCATTGCGAAGTAAATATTCAAAATATAATTGGTGGGTCCCCATGGAACCGACAACACGTCCAGGGTTCTTGGAACACCCGCTATTTTATCAAATTCAAGTTAAGTTCTAGTCCCACGGGGGTACCAATCAGTTGTGAGTGTGACTGGTTCCATGATAAAAATAGGAAAAATTCACCTAACATATCAAGCCAAACTAAAACCCTAGTTTGTACTTTTCGTTGCAGAGAACAAGTGTCATTTTTTTCTTGTATATTGGCTATTTTAAATGTTTATCGTTTTTATATATGGAGAAACATTTTTATTTTTTACATCATCGAACAGCCTACACAAAAACACTATATAAATAATTATGTAAATGAATGCAGTACATGAAAATTGTGCATACAGGTAAGACGTTTAGTATACATTATAAAGCGGAATTTCAAAAGAGATTACTAACTGGTATAATCTAGTGTAAATATATATTTAAATAGCACATTAACCTTTCTTGGATGTCTTATTACTGCTCTGCGTTAGGTTTTATTTCACGAAAACTAGTATAATCAACCAAAGTTGGTCCCAATTAGGGCCGGGTAAAATATTTTTAAATAACTGGCCCGTTAAGGTCACTTTCAGAAATCCCCTGAAAATCCAAGACGATCCCCCTCCACCGGTTCATGTAGTCAAAACTTTCATCCTTTATTTTTCACACGGGGCAGAAGCCGTTGGGGCAGTAAAGCCGAACGCATAGCGATGTACATTAACTTCTCATATAAGGAAAACAACAACAAATACCCACCGGAATACAGTCGAACTGTTGTAATATGCAATTACTTTACACTTTGCGTGTTCGACATGAGTTTATTCAAATATCTACAGCAGTGATTTGCTTCGACAAATCATGATGGCGGCAGAGGGATTAATATCAAAGTGCTGTCCCTTGTGAATGGATAAACAGATTAAAATCGGATTGTGGAAGTAGTTGTGATACGCATTCTTATCTCTTTCTTAACCAATGCAGCATAGTGTAATGTCCCTTGATCACTGTATTCCGAAAAGAAATCTAAATTCCCATTTATTCATTTTCATGAAAATGTTCAACCTTTTAAACAATGCCCTAATACCCATAAGCTCGATGGGAATTATAATATATTTATTTTATTGATAGTGGAAAATGGTTTACTTATGCGAAGTATGTCATGCAATAGCAACAATTTCCCCTTTGATCCCATGGCCAATAAGTATAACCCGGGAGCTAGCACCATTTGTAACACATCTCAGTAGACAAAAAGGTGTGGAGTGATTAAAATATGTTGACAGACTGACCGGAAACCCCTGAAACGTGATCTTAAGTGCCGCTTAATGGCCGCAAGTGTGGCCTTAATAAGGGTACCAAGACAAAGTTTGTACAGGGTCAAATGTGTCAAATTGATCAATCATTGTTGAAAAGCACACCATTTTATTTTCCTAACCATAAAAGATTCAGAAAAGGGTATAGTGTGTATATGTACACCCTAAAGTTTCAGAGTTATAGGCTAAAACAGCAAAAATCATAAAAAGGGTCAATTTCAGTTGTACAGGGGTCAAATTTTAAAATTGCTCGATTTGGTGATAAAATGTACAATTATTGTGGAGCTCATAGGATAAAATTAAGGAATAGTTTTTGAGTGTCCCAATGCTGGCTTACGAAAGTAGGGGGTAACAAGATCAACCCATTGAATGCAATGACTTTTGACCTGCTGTGCCCCTCACGTAAACTAAGCATTTTAAGACAATCAAAACTCTTCCTTATTTTAATCTATGAACTCCACCGATAATTTGCACTCATTTTGTTATCAAATCGGAGCAACTTTAAAATTTGACCCCTGTAAACTGAAATTAGACCTTCTGATTGATTTTTGCTGTGTTTTAGCTGTAACTCTGAAACTTTATGCTGTACATTATTACAAACTATATATTTTCTGAATCTTATGATAAGACACATAACATGGTGTACTTTTCAACATGATTGGATCATTTACAATTTGACCCCGGTAAAAACTTTGGTCTTGTTCCCATCTCCTTTAAGCACCACTTGTGGCACTTAAGTATCACGTTTCAGGGGTTCCGTCATTCTTTCAACATATTTAATCACTCAACTTTTGTACTTGAGAATGTGTTACAAATGTGTGCTAGCTCCAGGGCTATAATGTGAAGCACGATATTAACGCCCCATATGTCCGAATCCGGGGTCCGAATTGAATGCTGTGGGCTCCTCACTGACAACATTTTTAATACAAATGTTCCACTAGAAAAAATCGTACTGACATAGAGATGCCTATGTTATAGTGTTATTATGAATAGTGTTATTTCGGTATAGGTTGTAACACTGTTCCCCAATTCCTCACAAATAGTATACATATTTTCTTTAAATTAACTGTTGATTCTCATTTTCCCCTTCGGTTTTTTTATAATACCAATATTATGGGCAACATATTGTATAATTTCATTCCTTTCAATGTAAATGCCGCATCTCACATTAAACTAATTAAACCTCCTCCCTCCTTTTGGTGACAAATTATTTAATGTAATAGGGGGGGGGGGGGGGGGTGTCACTGGAAATGTTCCGGCCCTTTAAAAAAAACACAACCAAACATCCAAGGAGGTATAATTAATTACAAGGTTGATCCAACGTGGGATGGGTGTCACTACCCCTCATTCGGGGAGAGAATACCAACATGCCTACCAACCACAGGAACCCCTCACACTTGATTTTCGTACCAATATATAGCTATGCTATTCCTCTTACAAATTGATACCAAATGAGTACCAACATACCGAATCATTTACGTCACAATGACGTCTAAATTTCGCATTTCAGCAGACACTGTCAACTCCATAACACAGACACAAAAGGAACAATTCAATTTTTCGCCACAAAGGGTAATATAGGAGATTTTTCATACATTATCCACGCCTATATTCAGTATTTGCGGACTTTGCTCAGCATACGACGTCATAATGATAATGTTGGTATGATTTTGGGGTACCACTGGAAAGACGAAACTCTAAACTATCCTTTGGTACCAAATTTACAGAATCGGATGTTTTGTACCGAAAATCACGGGGGAGAGAGGGGGTGGGGGTGTTATCACCCCTCCCGCCCCCTTCGGAGTTTTGTTAGCAAAAATGCTCAGTAGCCGAGTGTAAATATAGGCGCTTTTCCTATAACACAACAGATACATATATTCTAGAAACATATTTTGTTTGATACATACATACATACACACATACCTACAGCATGACATACATGCCAATACATCATACATACCTACATACACGCAATACATACAACATACAATACATACACACCTGCATACCTACATACATCCATACATACATACATACAGTAACATAACATACCTACATACATACACTCCTATAAATATACATAACATACATTACATACAACAACGGCTTTTAGTTGTTTTTACGAATAAACCTCAATAACTAGTGTTGAGGTTTATTCCGCTAAACTCACCCCCACATGTTACCTCACCCCACTTGTTACAACACTCACCACCTTCTGTTCATTTACTTTAAACTTAAGAACTCACCCAACAAGGTTATTTATAAGTAAGTAATACATACTACATTACATACCTACAATACATACAAACCATACATACATACATACATACCACATACAAAGGGTTCTTAAAAACGTAATTCGCAAGGCCACCATTGCGCGTACAAGATACCAGAAAAAAACAAAAGAAAAACCAGGAGATAAAAAGACTGTTCAGAATAAACAATTTTTGAGATATTCTGAAAAGCGGAGCACTAAAACAATGTTCGAAGTCAGCCAGTCAGTGAGACACCAAGCGAGGGCAACGACCGATCTCCGGCCAGATCACTATTCTTTACTTATGAACTGTGAGATGGGTGGTGTCTTTGCTAGGTCTTAGTGGACGGCAAGGAAGTAATGAGTCAGTTTTGATCAATATGTATTGGTGAAGCAAGACCTTTGTCAATTTAAGGAGGATCTTAATATGATGCGTTTGTGTCATGCAAGCCAGGTGAAGAAAGAATTCGTGTCTGCGTGCCAGTCTAACGCCCACACAGAAAAGATTACACGATCGCGGAGTTTTGAGTCGCTTAAGACCTAATTGGCAATACCTGAGACAAGGCATTGCAGTAGTCCAACCTGGAGAGGTGTATAAAATCGCTCTTACTGCGTGATGGCAGTATCTTGGTAGATATAACACGGGTATCGCCATAAGTTCTTAATTTGGAACTGCTGTTTCGACGAAGTACATTGACGATTCAAAGTAGCATCCGATGTTGCGAATAACATGATACTGTTTGATTTCCACAGTCACAATGTTAACGTAATGTTTTTGAATGTCCAAAACTTACGGTTGTCGTTTGAGCGGCCACACAGACGCTGTTTTGATCATTGAGTTTCAAGTATTTGCCGAGAGGAAGCGTATAATTCAGCGATGCAGTGAGATATTTTATGCAAGCCACGGGAAATAGCGTCAGGATTGTGGGGGTGAAAGCATGTAAAGTGAGAGTATCGCTTAGAGATGGTATTTAATGTTATGTTTCCTCCTGGCAATTTCAATCACCAGCACCGATTGGCGCTGAGTAGCCTGTGAACAGGAGGGGCCCAAGCACTGACCCTCGAGGTAGACCGAAGTCAGTGGTAACTGGGTTAGATAGGAAGCATACTGTTGAACACATGATAACCACCCTCCAAATCAATGAGCAAACCATTTGGTACAGTTTCCGTGATGGCATATTTTCTCAAGACGATTAAACAATATTTTATGGTCCACAATATCAAAGGCTTTGCTCATGTCAAGGAACACAACAAAAACAAATGTCTTCCCATTCACCCAAAATGTTGGCGCCATGACTTCTCGTGTTCTTTGAAATAGATGTACACAGCTGTTTTTCCAAACAAATGTTTTCAACCCACTATTTGTTTGTCCATACCTATATAATTCTTTTCATCAAAATTTTCATTAAAAAATAACATATGAAATCATAAACGATTAATGATATTGCCTACATTTACCACCTTACATGTTAATATATATACGTAATAATTCCTGTGAGATTCATTTGCAATAGCGAGTTCAACCAATTGTCGAAGAAATACATTAAATATAATTCTTGTATTAATATTATCCATTCACAATCAGTAGTGAGGAACCAAGCAGTACACAGCAAATAAAAATACGCGTAGTCGGCGCGTAGTGTATTGAAAGTGTCTAATTGCACTCCTAGTATATTTGCGTAACATAGTATTTGTCACTTTTGGCCCCAGAACGAGAGTGCATCAAAACAGTGTTGCTGTTTTGTAGGAAACGCATATCTGGCATCATATGCGGTCAAAAAATTCGCTCTGTTTTACTTCATTGTATTTGCTGGATTGCATTCGCAATCACCGCATAACTTATTCGCATATAGCACAATTGACATCTGATAAGCTTGCTTCATAAAAATCATTCGCATTAAAATATCCGCATAACAATATTTGCAACCTTTATGTGCATTAATTATTCCGCATAACAATACTTTGCAAAACTTATGCTCATTGAATCATTCGCATAACAATAGTTGCAAAACTGTATGCGCATTAAATTAATTGCATAACAATATTTGCAAAAATCTATGCCCATTTTAATTAGTCGCATAACACTGTTGCAAAACTTTAGAACAAGTTATTCGCAGTATTAAATTTGCAAATTTATGCGCATTAAATTCGCATACAATAGTGCTAAAACTGTATCTGCATTAAATTATTCGCATAACAATATTTGCAAACTTTATCCCATTACCTTTATTCGCATAAGCATATTTGCAAACTTTAAGCGCACAACTTATTCGCATATGTTTATGTGCATTAAAATATTCCATGCCTTGGCCGCATTTTCACATTCCCAGAAAGATTGCGCAATGTACGTATTCTATTTAATTATTCACATACATTTGCTTGCAATAGATTATTCGCATGATTCGTTTCTTCGCATTATTCATTATTCGCATAAAAATATCGCACGCAGGTTTGCACAAGTTTTTCTCCATAAATAATATTTTGTACTTTAATTATTCGCATTACGTTATCGCAAGTCGTCATTCGAACATTTTTATGGACACTTAGTCATTCGCTCCTTTTCATTCGCTCAGGAAAATACGGTACGATCTTCTTTACGTGGTTTGTATTATAGAAACGGTCAGTTGGGGCAATAACCATGCCCACATTCCCCGTCCGGGCCAAAAGGTGTTTCTCGCCCGGGGTTTCTCTTACCTTCTACCCACAAATGCATGGAGTGCACATTTTAAAGTACAGGCCATTTTCTTGTAGACCTCTTAAAAAAAACAATAACAAAAAAAAAAACGAAAAAAAAAAAAAAAACATACAAATTTGTAAACGGCTCCAAGTCCCTGTAGGTTTTTATTTTTTTTTCTCAATTTCCAGAGATTAATTACTCTTTTTTTTCTAATGTTGTGAACCATGTACATGTACTTTAGCCTACATGTTGCTTACATGGTGTTTATGATTTTTTCTGGATATTCACTGACATCTAATACATTAGTCTTCCGTGAGTGCAGCTATATTAAGGGTTTAATCCATGTGAAATCAACAGAATATTTGGGCGACATTTGACCCTCTTTGGAAATTTTGCCTTTGGCACATGAAAGCATGCAAGTGCCCCCACCTCCCACATCAATTGAACTTTTGAAAAACTCATTTAAAATGTGTCAAAGACCGGCCTGTGCCATCATGTCTGGGCTCACATCAGACCTGTTGCCCCCCAATCAGGGTCAATGGCCCCATTGGATGACTCTATTGCTCTACGCTACTGATATAAGTGCCCAAGTTGTGCGAAATCCAAAAACAAAACACAAGAATACTTTGAATCCAGACTGCCGCATTGGCCTACACTACACCATGACCCAAAATTTGAAGATTTTTTTTAGTTATTCGAAACAAGTGAAATGAAAAAAATGACCCAGAAGCAGAAAAGTGAGCCAAAAACACAATAAATTGCGGTACAACCCGGTTTTTGTTGGTTTAAAAAAGGAAATCCGCATTAGCATAGCTATTTTTTGTCAGAAAAAGAAGACAGCACTTACGTTTTTGGGAAAAGTTCATGAAGACAAAACTTTTTATTTGGGGGGGGGGGGGCTTATTATGTGTTTTTCAAAAAATAACTGGAATATAAATTATAATTTGCAACGACATTTTTTTTTTGAATGTCCTTGAATGATCACCTTTCATTTGAATGCATATTGTCATATTCTTTTTAATGATCCTTGACAATGCCCCCATATAAGGTCTTGTGTGAATCTTTTAAGGTATCCATGGTTAAACATGGACCTAGTCCTAAAGGACCACACACCTAGCTTCAAAGACCAGCAATCACGTTTTTTGCCAAAGCACTTTTTTGTTATTAAATCGCACCATGATCCCCATTTACCGGCTTAAAGCGCACTGCACATTTTCACAAAATATGAACTCTTCTTCAGTTCGCTCTCACTATAGGCCGAGCCATTCAGAGCAGAGATATCTTTTACACACATAAAAATAATACCACCCCAAACATATAGGGACATTGATATGAGGATAAAACATGCAGTATTTGTAGGCCAACTTTTAGTTTTCCTTACTTTAATCAACAAATGTTTACTATTACAATGAATATTTTTTGCCTCTCTTACTCACTGATATTAAACACCCAAAGTTATAACCGATCAAAACATAGCGTGGGAACAGCATACTGCGTGCGTGTTCTTGTGTTAACGCCATTTTCGTCTCTGCTGAATTTACGTTGCCGGCGACGTAAATTTATAAAATCGTTCGTTTACCCACCGCGACCCGCAGGTCCATGGACTGGGCAGCAAGTGACACCGACCCCCCAAAGGGCGCCGGCGGCGGGACCAGACACCAGGACCATGTCACATTATGGCGACGCCCGATTTCGCCCGAAGGCTCTCCCAAGATCCGCAGGAGCTATGCCAGACAGAAATGGGAGGTATTCTACAGGGGCGCCGCCAAAAGGCAACCACCAACAAGCCCCACCGCACCATCCAGAACGAACCAACCCTGCGTGAATGCACACCGCGACTCCATACTGGTGCAGAGTATTCAGCAGTGGAGTTGCCAAGAAAAAGTTGATGTATGCAAGGTGCCAAAAGGAATGACCCCCATCCAGCCCTGCGAGCTCCCGAGGAGGCCGACAAGAGACTGCGTCTTGGCAGCGAGCTTGGTGCGCCGATTGAAAGTAAGGCTGCGGTCCATTGTGACGCCCAAGGTACTTCGTGTTGGAGTCATGTGACAGTTGTTCTCATATAGAGTGATGTTTAGTTCTTCGTTTTGCGCATCCGATTTGCGAGGGGGAAAACAGGAGCTGACGGTCTTGGGTGTGAGTTTCAAGTGCCTCGGGGGAAGAATGAGCTTACAGTGATTAGGTCTTTCTGCCAGCATGTTTCTAAGGACTCAAAGGAGTAGGCAGCTATTCCAAGTGCCTGTCGTCTTGGCGTAGGAGGACTGACGAACAATTCCCCTGGCTATCTGAGACGTAGCATGTGAAGAGAGGGGTGTGCCAGGACAGAAAACCTTGATGGGATCTCCATTCCGAAGTTGCGCTGACTTAATGCGTTGCCCATTGTTGATTGTATCCAGGACGAAGATTGTCTTGGATGAGCAGCATAATGAACTTGACAAGCTGACATCAGGGAAGTTTTGAGTAGTTGAGGTAGAAGCCTCGGTGCCAGACTGTATCGTAACCGCAGAGTAGGTCAATGAAGACTGCTCCAAACTTTGTTCTTCTTCTGGAAGGCTGTATCGATGTCATTAACCAGGTCTTGCTTATCTGGTCAGCCGTTGTGATTTCCTCCCGAAAGCCAGATTGGCGCGGGTAAATTTGCCCTCGACCGTTATCATTGATCTGCCGAGCATTCAGTCGCTCAAGAGCTATAGATGGGGGATAGAGCGAGAGGGTCTGTAACTCTGGGGGTCATTTGCTGGTTTTCTTGGGCGTCAGGATGGAAGACATTGAAGTCTAACATCTGGAGGGAATAGTTTACGTTCCCATACAAGTAGAAAGGAGGAGTTGGAGCAATCGCACAGCTTCGGGTGCCATATTCTTCAAAGAATCTGCTGTCATGGATGTTTCATTGCCAGGAGCGTTCCCATTCTTGAGAAATTTAATGCTTCGGTGTGATCACATCGTAGGTGAATGGTTGAGGAACATATGGCATTAATTTAATGCCATAACAATTATTGCAAAAATATATGCCATTTATGTATTAGTAAACAATATTTGCCCACCAAAACTTTATGAACAAGTTATTCGCATTATTAATATTGCAAAATTTTATGCGCATTAAATTATTCGCATAACAATATTTGCCAAAATTTATCTGCATTAAATTATTCGAATAACAATATTTGCAAAACTTTATCCGCATTAAATTATTCGCCTATAACAATATATATTTGCAAAACTTTAAGCGCACAAAATTCTTCCATTTTATGTGCAATAAAATATTCGCATGCCTTGGCGGCATTTTCACTTCACAGAAAGATATGCGCATATACGTATTCGTATGTAATTATTTCACATACATTTTGCTTGCAATAGATTATTCGCCATGATTTTCGTCCGAATTTAATATTCGAAGAAAAATTATTCGCACGAGTGGTTGCACAGTTTTCTCATAAAATAACTATTTTGTACATTAATTATTCGCATTACGTGATTAGCGCAATTCGTCATTCGAACATTTTTAGGACAATTAGTCATTCGCTCCTTTGAATTACTCAGGAAAATAAGGGGGTGGTACGATTTCTTTTATCGTGGTTTGTAATTAGTAACGGGCAGTTGGTGCAATAAGCCATGCCACATTCCCGTCCGGGCCAAAAGGTGTTTCTCGCCCGGGGGGTTTCTCTTACCTTCTACCCAACAAATTGCATGGATGTGACACATTTTAAAGTGAACAGTAATTTTCTTGTAGACCTCTTAAAAAAAACAATAAAAACAAACAACAACAAAAAAACAAAAACAGAAAGCAAAATTTGTAAACGTCTCCAATCCCGGTGGTTTTTATTTTTTGTCTCAAATTCAGGATAATTACTCTTTGTCTAATGTTGTGAACCCATGTAAATGTACATTTAGGCCTAATGTTGCTAATGGTGTTTTATGATGTTTCCTTGGATATTCACTGACATCGAAAACATTAGTCTTCCGTGAGTGCAGCTATATTAAGGGTTAATCCATGTGAAATCATCAGAATATTTGGTCATCTCGACATTGACCCTCTTGGATTTTGCCCTTTGGCACAGGATAGCATGCATGCCCCCCCCTCCCACATCAATGGAACATTTGAAAAATCTATTTCAAATGTTGTCAAAGACCGCCTGTTGCCTCCGGGCTGGTGCTCAAATAGACTGTTGCCCCCCAATCAGGGTCAATGGCCCCATTGGATGAATCATGTACGTACTATTATAAGTGCCCAAAGTGTGACGAAATAAAAAAAAAAACAAGAAAAGCTTTTGAATCCAGACTGCCGCATTGGCCTACCGAGACCCAAAAATTTAGATTTTTTTTGTTAGTAGAAACAAGGGGAAGGAAGGGAAAATGAAAAAAAAATGACCCAGAAGAAGCAGAAAAATGTGAGCAAAAAACACATAAAATTGCGGTAAACCCGGGTTTTTGTGGTTAAAAAAAAGGAAATCCGAATTTAAGCATAGCTATTTTTTCAGAAAAACAAAGACATAGCATTAACGTTTTTTTGGGAAAAGGAAAAAAAAGTCATGAGACAAAACTTTTTTTTGGGGGGGGGGGGCTATTATGTAGTTTTTCAAAAAACTGGATATAAATTAAATTTGCAACGAAATTTGAAATTCCTTGAATGATCACCTTTCATTTGAAGGCCATATTGTCATATTCTTTTAATGATCTTGACAATTGACCCCATATAAGGTCTTGTGTGAATCTTTTAAGGGGTATCCCATGGTTAAAACATGGACCTAGTAGATAAGAGGACCCAAAACCATTAGCTTCAAAGACCCAATCAGTTGCCGCTTTTTGTTAAATAGCACATGATCCCATTTACGGCTTAAAGCGGCACTGGCACATGTTCACAAAATGAATTTCTTCAGTTTGCTCTCAACTGATAGTCTAGGGGGGGGGGGCCCATTGCAACGAGCAGAGATATAGTTTACACATAAACAATAATACCCAAAACAGATAGCGACATTGATATGGGATAAAGCATGCAGGTATTTGTAGGCAACTTTTAAGTTTTCCTGTAACTTGAATCAACAAAGGTA
Source organism: Ophioderma brevispina (assembly GCA_023653785.1). Lineage (NCBI taxonomy): Eukaryota > Metazoa > Echinodermata > Ophiuroidea > Amphilepidida > Ophiodermatidae > Ophioderma > Ophioderma brevispina. The sequence continues at coordinate 36,697 of JAMKCH010010658.1, forward strand.
ATAACATGAATTTTGACTCGTATCATGATATTAAACACAACGGTTATAGACGATCAAACATAGCGTGGGACACATGCATAAGCGTGCGTGTTCTTGTGTTAAACGCCATTTTCATCGTCTGCTGAATTACGTTGCCGGAGGGACGTTAAATTATAACCTCGTTCTGTTTACCTAAGGGAAGTGATTGGTCTTAATCATTTCGGGTGAGCTTTTGTATAGACAAAGCCTTACAACCATGCAAAAATATGCTTTTGAACATCTTGAGGGCGCATATTTTCAAATGTGCCAGTTGTCTCTTTAAGGATATGCGATAATCACCTTCTCAGCAGGAGAGCTGGACTGTCGTCTTCTTCGGAAAGGGGCGCGGGGCTTATGTGACGGTTCAGCCCGCCTTAAATTGTATGTGCAAATGGCATGATGCCAATGAGGGAAACTGAAAGACCAGAAATATGTTCGGAAAACAATGGAAACCTCCCAACATAGCATGCCATCATCATTTACAAATATGCTTATACCCTTGTCTACCTGAGCATTCTTTTGTAACCACAGAACCGAAGGGGTACCCACCCCTGAATTTTCTTATTGAAATCCATTCCCCTATTCCTATAAAGTTGGTACCTACAGTCTAGCTTAGGTTTTTTCTTTCCATTGGTATCAAAATATGTAGGGAAAAAGAATTATGACGGGGACTATTAGTAATACAGGTAATACGGTATGGAAAATACTGCGATCGTAAGAAAAATGATATTTTGCAAATTTACTGTTCAAAATAATATTGTAAACATCTATATGTAAAACACTTAAACATTGTCCATTCATGTAGAGCATTATGACGTAATTAGGACATAATGTTAGTATATTGGTACATATTTTCAGGCGGTGAATGCATTAAACTCAGCAATTCGGTCAAAAGCAACCACTTTTTTTGACAGGCAACACGATTTTGTTTACGCCGCACGCGCACTATCAATAAAAGTGCTAAAGATAGCGCGTGACTCTTCAACTTCATCTATTAAAAACTCCACGCGCGTACGATTCACAAGCTGTAAATTTGCAAAGTCTCACTCATTCGTTTATTTATTATTTATTAATCATTGGCAATTACATAGTACACATAAAAACGGCGGTACAGCAGGCAGAGGCTGCCGGCACAACAAAAGTGAGAACCCCTGACATCTGAAAGATTTGCGTACCCCATACCCACCTCTGCCTACTGGTCAACTATACAATACAACATAAATAAGAAGTTAAAATTAGAAATAGTTATTTAAAAGACATAAACATTTCCTAAAGCACCAGCAGAGGAGCCCCACATGCACCCCCCCCATGCACAACACACACCCCACCAGGGCCCAAAACACATTAAACCTCCCCCACCCACAAAATACACACACCCAAACACAATAACCACACCTTCCTACATACACTCCACCTGCATACCCTATATGAAACCCACACACACATGGCACACATAATCACATGAAATATTGTACTGAAAATCTGATTGCACCGACTTCACATACCAGTCCAAATGCACTAAAAGCACAAGATTAGTGCCCCCCCTGGCACACATGAATTTACAACTGAAGGATTTGTTTGAAAATGGATCACGCACTTTAAACTTGAAACAATTAAAAGAATTGCAACAATGGAATCGTACATGGTATTGTAAATCGGACCATTTCTAAGGGAAGTGCTGAACTGAGTTGTACAGCGTAAGGCATCGGTTCTTGCTTTGAGATGGTGGAATTTGATAGTTGAGTGTGTCCTTGTGTGCACCTGATTTTATTCAGGAAGGTGACATGGAATCGTACAACAACATTGGTCAAAAGGCACGTTGTCCACAAGACAGATAGCATGTATTCACGTCTCTGGGATAGATAACCACGGTTGAGACCTTCTAAGTCGGAGCATATAGTCCCTTGTTCTCTACGCTGTGGGTGACGAATTGCTCTGTAGCAGTTCTTCTTTGCAAACACGTTCAGTGCATTATTTAAGGCTTTGGGATTGAGGAGACCAAACTGGTGAACAATAGTCCAGAATTGGGAGAACCAGGTACGGTATAAATTGGAGGAGATCATCGGGATGACTTTCATCCAATCACCAGGCTACATGCCTAATGAAACCAAAAGTTTGTTACTCCTAGCAACAGCATCTTTAACTTGAATGTCCCCTTCATCTTGGAAAATGATGACATCCTCTAACAAGAAGGGGCAGAGAATCCACTTTATCTAGGGCAACATCAGTTAATCAGAGTAAGAGGGCTGGGATATAGTACGCTTTCTAGAGATTGACATGAATTAACATTTGGTGGGGTTTAACTGCAGTGCATTTGGGTGACCAGGATAATAATATTTGTTAAGATCAGATTGTAACTTCTTAACCCTTCAACATCACTTGAATTGTACGGTAATAAAATGTGTCATCACAACTGTCCTATGCAGAGGTTAGATGCTGTTCCTAGTAACATTGTACAGAAATTGGTGAAAAGAATGACCAACACCGACCCTTAGAGATCAAGAGAAGAACCGGGACCCAATCAACATTGTGACTTCTGAACGGTTACCCCCTTTGACACGGCTAAAACAAAAAGATGTGATCCAAGAGAGCAGCTGACCTCTAATAACCATTGTTTTTACTGAGTTTGGAAATTAATGTGTATGTGATATGAGTCCCAACTGCCTTACTGTAATCAAGTGAAATAATAGCACTGTGTAAAGCTACTGTCCCGAGTGGGCCCAGAGTTCATTGGTTTTATTCAGCACACTGTGCAGCATGAGAGTCCTGGTTTAAAAGCCATGTTGGGCTGTTAGAAAGAAGACCATTATTTGCGAGGTGGGCCTGAAGTTACAAGGATGATACTGCTCAAGTATTTTGGCAATTAATACTAGTTTAATGCCATGTGGCTGTATAGTAACAAAAGAAAGATCCCCTTTTTTGTAAATGGGACAATGTGGCACGCTTCCAACCACTTGGAAGCCGGCCAGAATAAAGCAATTGGGGGGGGGCAAGAACAGGAGCAATCTGATCAGAGCAAAGCTTAAGCATCCTAGCTGATATACCATCAGGGCCAACAGCACATCATTTTTTAATTTTTAATACTTTCACACCTGGCTTTGCAGTAACAGAGATACTATGCAATGGTGAAACAGATAAAGATGGAGATGGATCATCTTCAACTGATGTTGGGGCTTTTGTAAATAACCAGCAAAGTTTTGTTAAAGGTTTTAGCATTTTGATGGTTCGATACATACTTGTTTCAAGTTTAAAGACTTTTACTCGGTTCATCTTTTTACGACCTGCTGTGCGCTCGCAGGGACGGCCTAACCGTTTTTTTTTTTTTTTGCAATCACCGGCATTAAGAAGAGAGTGCAAATGATTACTGTATGCAGATTTTATCCCATTCGTAACTTTGTTGCGGATCTTCTTAAGGCGTCCCAATCAGAGTGAAGTTGAAGACTTTAGCCTCGTCCGAAAGGCATGTTTTTTGGAAATTAGTTGGCATTATCTCTGGGGTAATCCATGGGACGTTTACGTTGACGGCGCATAGGATAGAATCCCGAACACAAGCCATGAATAAATCACCAAATGTGATCCCAAGCTTCATCAATATCGAGGGACAGTAACGAATCCCAAGCTGTGCGCAAACAGATTTTGTAATTTGACTTTGATCCGGCTTTGCATACATAACAAGTCCGGAGAGATTCTGAAGGCGCTTTTGGATTCCACGATGCGGACTGACCCCAAATGGTCAGACTTTTGCCAATCCAGCTGTAACATTAACATTACAAATACGATCAGGTCTGGAGGTGAAGAGTAGATCCAGGATACTACCATCATCCGGATTAATTGCAGGGTGACGAGGCGAGTTATTTCGTGAACGTTGGTGGAGAGGGCAATTTAGTATCGAGATTAATAGGTTCCAGGGTAACCGGGGTCACGACTATGAGGCACCCAATCTCAAATTGAAATCGCCGATAACGCATGATCCACTGTATGTGGAGAAAACAGATCCACACAATTGTTTCCCAGGTCTGGGATGCCATTGACGCATCTTCAGTACGGTATACTACACCACAGAGCCATTTTTTTCATTCTTCCGGAAAATGACACCCATTTGCTTTCCAGCAGTTCTCAATAGGTGGAGTTCCACTACAGTTGGATCAATCTCAGGTGACATTGCCAGAAGAACGCCACCACCTCTACGATTTTTTCGATCACTACGAAAAATCAGTAGTCCGGAAGACCCCAGGTTTTGTGACAGAAACTGTTGAGCCATTTGCTCCAGTTAAGAGCAATAATGGAATGGAGAGTCAGTTTGAACAATAGTTTGGACTCACGTATTTGTGTTTTTAATACTTTGATGCATTCACGTGGATTCCCCATAACACCATTACCAACATTGGTAGAGGATGATATTGTAAAATTGTTTGAGAACCATCTTAAAAAATCTGAGGCGATCGATGAAGATGAATAAAAAAGGAGTCTGTGAATGGAGGAAGCTTTTGGATGTAGCGACACGTTGTCAAGACCAGCCGCTACATTACGATGGAAGTGTCGCGGAGACAGTCGTGTGTTCTGGGCACTTGGGTACCGGGGGCCGATATTATTTTTATTAAATATGGATTTCTTACGGATGAGTCACTCGTGACTGTCCTGGGTGTGTGTGGATGTCGTCATGTTCACACAAATCAACTTGAAATGTACATGTGCTATTTCTAGAAAATTGATGTGAATGTTACGTTTTTCTCGAGAGAATTAAACTAAGCAGAAGATGAGGCACAACTTGTTAAGTATAAATGGACTCCGAAACTCATGCTAGCTTCTTCGAGAATTTTGCAATGTTCCAGTAGGGCCAGCCTCTGGGCTTGGGGTAACTTCGCAAAGGTTTGAAATTTGAAAGTGTTAACGTAAAGCAGTATGGGGTTGGGATAGCAATTAAGAGGGCCCTTTAATTAATCCCTTGGTGTGAATAGGATGATCATTAGCATTGTGCATGATTGCGATTGTAGATGATGACAATCACGTATCAACAAGGAGATTAACATCAGTGCAGAAATTTGAACGGGATGCAGTCCAGGGCTGAATATACACTGAGTCAGTGGCATTCTTCCAAATTTGGAGGGTATCACCTGAAAATAGTTTGGTAGGAACTTCCCAGGGTTAAAATACTTTTTTGTTGCACTAGCTGGAAGACCAAGTTCATTCCCATAGGAATCAACACCACTAGTAAGCAGTGCATATAGGAAAATTTTTCTCAACAAGTCATGTAAAAATCTGTAAATTCACACAACTCTAGAGAAGAATATCAGCCTGCTTCATCATGTCAGCCATCATAAAACAATTTGTCAGCCATTATATCGTTAACCGCCCTGCTTTATGCTTTGCGAGTGCATTGATGTATGTCAACAATAACAATATTATTCTGAATTTATGATTTTGAGCATTCAAAAAATCTGATATGGGTGCAATTTGGACCTATTTGATATCATGTTCATCTGATTTTGGTAAGTTTGACAATATCAAACAAGAAAGAGGCTGCAACAGGCCATCCAGGTATCCACTTCTTTGAGCAACTCTAGATGAGGTCGACAGGGTCGATCTACTTGGCATCTCCATCAGCAATGACCTCTCATGGTCTCCTGTGATTACCAAAATGGCTAAAAGTGTCAGTCAGCGACTAGGATTGCTCCGTCGAGCTGCACCCTATCTTGAGACAACTGATAGGGCAGATCCAACATGGAATATGCAAGCTCAGCATGATGTGGAGCAACACCCACTTCACTATCCAAATTAGATGCAATCCAGAGACGTGCCAATTCCATCATTGGTATCCCCGAGCGTGAGCTCACCACTCATCACATCCAACCACTTGGTCATCGCAGGGCAGTTGGAATGGTCACTCTGTTTTATGGACAAGCACCAGATCTCCTCAGCTAGCTGCTACCTGAGCTGCTTTCAGTTGACCCTCGCCATAGGCGCTCAGTCAGGTCTCATGACCTTGCTGTGAAAGTCCCACGGTCCAACTTGGCCTCCCACAGAAGATCGTTTCTCCCATTCTCTGTAGGCTTATGGAAGGACCAGGACTTGCAGAGTTTCAAAAGGGAGGTTAGTCGCTATCTTGGCGCCAATCCATCAGCGTTACTAATTAGATAGCTGCTGTTAATGCCTAGATTAGCCTTGACATTTTAATATTTTAGAAGACCTAGCCTAAGTGAGACATGTAAACAAATCGTATATGGTGACCATGCAAACCATTGCCAGTATTGGAAGATGTGTGTTGTGGTTTTCAATGTATGGTTGAATGTCAGAGTCCACTGGGGTTCAATTGAGTCCGAGTCCAGCAGGTCTGAGTCCGCGGTGAGTCCGAGTCAATTGCATGGGGCCCAAGTCCGAGTCCGGCCCCAAGTCCAAGTCCATGACATGGGGCTCCAAGTCCGAATCCAGGTCACGGCGCCCCAAGTCCGAGTCCATGGGACCAGAGTCCGATCCACCGAGCATGAGAACAAGTCTGAGTGACTCGGACTAGCCAATTGAGTCCGGACGAGTCCTGCTGTTCGAAACTTCACATTATAGTGCGTCAAATCTGCAACTGATTGGGTCAAAATCGTGTCATACAGGCTTAGAAGAAACACTGAGCGGAATTTGTCGAAGACAACCGGCTCTCATGTTCACAAAAGAAATGTAAGACCGAAAACAATACAGTGGGGCTATCTACATAGGGCACCAGATCCGCATCAATGTGGTACTTCCAAGACCTAGATGTGCATGTGTGTGAACGTGCGTTGGACTGTCTGTACGATGCACATTTCATGCAGTTACATCATGATTGTTGCGACATTTAAAAACAAATCTATCGCGTATTAAGTGCATGTATAGTGCGTAACGGAATCTCGCGTTATTTAGCGTGACACTGTGCGACGCAATAAAAACTCGCTATAAGCGTGTTCATATCGTACTCCCTATTTTTCGATCTCAAGTTTGAGGGTGACGTCACTGTGCGCGTTTGGTTTTGCACCCTAGAACCGCACGCGCTGACCTTTCCATTGCAATACGCACGCGAATAAAGGCGGCACAATCGAAATGCTAAAGCGAATGCAGAGTCGCGTCATTACGTATACGTCACCCTCAAACTCAAGACAGAACAAAGTATACGCTGCAGCCTGTGCGGTAACTCGATACGTCTGTGTATGTAATACACTAGCTTCAACATGTCGTAGCCCGGGCGAAGCCCGGGTACGACCACAACCCAATATGGAGTGTCTAGTCTGAGCAACCTCGGAATAGTAATACACAATGGAGGCCACATTGATCCGCATCGGATGTGGATCTGGTCCCGGGATCTGGTGCCTCGTGTATCCCCCAGTAAGTGATGTGTGAGCATAGGGCATTTTTTTACAGAGACACATGTGTCATGGGTATATGGTACAACCATGATAATACGTGATCATCAGACCGATCAGTGCATGCCTAGCCTAGCCTAGCCATGTTTCAAATAGAATACTGAAACACCAAAATATTACCTGTGAAGAGTGAAAAACACGTTATTTAGTGATGACAATTTACTTACCAGTCATGTTATTTGCGATGTATTGTAATCGCAACTTTTCCTTCTAAACTTGCTCGGGCTCGGCGATGGGGGACGAGCTAAATATACTTGTCCATCTTTGTAACCAAACATCCACTACGCTACTCTTACTCTTCCCATGCAAAAAACTACTTGTGGTCTGCTGAAGAGATGAAGGCAACGGCAAATTTGAAACTAAAATCCCTAAAATATTCAAATTTCATTCAAGTGCTTTTTTCTCAAAATTTCTTCAACCAACATTTCATGTTGGATGAGAAAAGTTGCTCAAAATAGCGCTTTCGAGCTCTATGCCAAAATGTGTAGAGGTCTGTTTGGTAGATGAAATTGATGAGGTAAACTTGGGCCAAATGAGTCGATTTTAGCGGATATGTCAGCATTGGTCTAACACACAGTTCGCAACCTCTAAATCACAACTTTAGTACCGAAACATCAATGACCTTCACCGCCTGTCATTTTGGTACCAAAGGAAAGAGTATGGCCTGCTATCTATTGCAACCAAAATCAAATGTCTGTGATATGCCTGTGTCGTACTAGTTGTGTTGGTATTTCCCTCCCGAAAGGAAGGAGTGATTGCCACACCTAATCCATCACTTTAGGATCACCCTTTAGCTTTCCTATACCCATTTTTTGGGGGGTGGGGGGCATGAAACGGAGCATAAAATGTCAATCGTCAATTACATTTACTCATTTGACACCGGAAAATGGGGTTTTAGTAGGGCGAAAAGAATAGAAGAGAGCTATAGCAACCCCCTTCGGAAGACGAGGGATAATTAATTTATAATTTATAATTAATTTATAATTTATAATTAATTTATAATTTATAATTAATTTATAATTTATAAATTTAATTAGGTATAAAGTATGACCTATCACACTCATATTTAAGATGAACCTGACTTCGGTTGGACATGGTGTCGGCTATCAAACAGCCACAACGGTAAACAAATTCAACATAACCGGAAGTTAATATTATAATTTTGTTGGTTATCGAGGTAGAATTGTACGTAGGGGTACGATTGGGCACCAGTTATATTTTGTTACAAGGTACATTTAACTTTCATAGCACCATTTCTCAAGAGCTAGAAGTGATCGGGACAGTTTTCATATTATTTTCACAATTTATATTATTTTTAACAATAACTGGTCACAAAATCACCCAAAATGCAAGCTGATTCTGCATACAAAGAGGTCTAGCCAATCAACATTAGCACCACAAGACACACCTCTACTGATTGCTTAGTCTCATTGCTTCTGACCTCAAATGACCCCAAATTTCATTTATTTCTTCTTGTTAGCCTTCCGTTTTCCATGAAAAGCGTTCCATATTAAACTCCAAAATTTCATCTTTCTAGCAGTACCACTCTTATGTCGACTTTTGTCTGTACACTGTCGAATTTAAGCTTATATTTTGTGTGTAAATTTAGTATATATCTGAAAAGTTCACACTAACATTTACTGCATGGCTGTTAGTATTTACCATCCCATTCAACACCCAATCAACTCCTTTTGAATACAAAAGATTATTCATTGAAATTAATTACAATGATTTTTAAATGTTTCCAATGATTACTTAATATCCGCCTGTTGATTGTTTATTTATATTATCATGTACTGAAATCAAATATAGAGTTGTGTAATATTTAACATTTCATAGTCAAAAAGTATTTGTGTACGAGCTTAATGAATTTCTTTAATCTCCTAATACCTACTACGTTCATGGTTACTCATAATTGTCTACCAAGTTAATTTTTCTTGAGTGTTTGCCTGCTCCCCAGTTGCATCATGCATGTAATTACTAATAAGGTGCCCCCTTTGTCTTTGAACTACTTTGATAATCATCCAAAGGGGTACTTTGCATACGCAGTATTTGTAGAAATAAATCTTGTTTGCCAGCCAGCGCTGCCTACATTTCTGAATGAACATACAGTTTTCCAGGTTTGAGAACGAGGACCAAATATTTGGAAACAACATCTTCTTTCCTTTTACAATTTCGACATGTCATGCAACAACAAATATTTATGAATAATATTGAGGTGTTTAACCCTCGTCTTACCAAGCCTTTTTTTGTAACACGGTTTACCAAGGGGGGGGGGGTGGTTACCACCCCCCTCGAGAATTTGTTATAAAGCACCCGATGCTTATGTTTATGATACCAATGGATAGCTATGGTCCTCCTCTTTCCATTGATACCAAAATAAGTACCAACATACCTAGTATGGCGTCACAATGACGTCATCAAGTCCGGGAGTTGGCAAAATTGTCATTTTCCACCGAAAGTAGGCGAAAATCCAATTTTGCGCTAAAAATCGCAGAAATATCGGATTTTCATGCGGTTTTCAGCTCTAAATGATGGCATTTGGCTAGTTTTACATAAACATAGAGTTTTAGAGCCATACTGTGCAAAATATTTTCAAAAATGCACCATAAAATATCCTTGGGTGGCAACCACCTACCCTTCGACTTTGACGGCATACCCTAACCCCGGTGAAGGTGCTACCTTCACATTTTTTTTTCGCTAAAATGACGGAAAGGATGAGAGAACGATTTCCTAGAAGCTTTTTACGAAAGTGTTTAGCATTTTAGCGCACCCCCTTGGTAAGACGAGGTTTAAACCCGCTCAATTCGTTTTATATTGCATTTTTCATGCATACATTGGTTAGTTGCCATGTTACTTACGAACAAGGCATTTGCTATATCCAGTGATCAGCTGGTATTAAATGGGATTGTCTCTAATCACCTTACACATTCATTATACAAGAATGCAAACAAGTGATGACTCAAGAGTTCAAGTATGAAAGTTCAGTCCAGATTTCGAAGGAATATAATTTTTTTTTCATTTCAGCAAAATACATAGCCTTGTTCAAGGCGCTCTACCAACTGCATTCATTGGTTTACACGTCTGATATCATATAAGGAGTGAAGCATACCCCCTCCCTAAAACAAAATCAAAAAAAAAAATGGCAAGAATTCACTCTTTTAAACACCTAATTTGAGGTCTCAAAATTTCACCTGGCCCATGTTCCATGTTTCCACTAACGAGTTCAATAAATTCAACTCTGGCAGAGCGCCTTGTTCAGTCTGTCAGGCTTTTTCTGTATTTTAAAAAAAATGTTAAGAGTTTTATTTTTTATACAGGGAAGGTTTAAACCACAAAGCAATGTAATCAAGGCTGCAAAATACATGCATCAGGTGTACATTGAAGCCCATTTGTCATACGCACATTACGCCAGTGGCGTAGCGTCATAGGGACACGGGGGTGCACATGTTAAAATACCTTCAGGCTCAAACAAGAAATGGTCTATTATGAAACCGTCCACGTACCAACACTAGACTTATTACAAGTTTCACTCGAATTACCGACGTCACAATACTCCCATCGACTGTACGGATTCATTGTGTAACACCATGGTCCCAATGAGCAGTCCGGGTTTCGACAGAAATTATGATCACCAAGCCCAGTCTCGGGAGAGTTCGATGGTGTAAGGCTGTGCTCATGAGGGCTTTGAGATGTCCACGGTTGACACATTGTACCATTTTTGTTGTAGATATATTACCGCGGTAATCTTGACCTAATGTCCTAGTATAGCATTCTCTATCTGGATGAGGTAAATTGAAAACGAAATTGGCAACAATGAGAGTTATTTTACATGTCAGCAATGAGGTCATCCAACACTTGTTCTAACCCTAGTCCAAGCAAGGGTTTTTCTACTACATTTACGACCAATGGGGGAGGGGGTTATCACCCCCTGATTTGTTCGTAATTAAGGGACAAATATCATCTTGTTTGGTATCGGTGTGTAGCTACATTATGTTCTTTCTGCAAATAAAGTACAAATTTATAACACTATTTCTAAAATACAAATAGTGTCAGTATTTGCTTACAGTAGCATCATAAGTAACATAAGTACCATTTTGTGGCATTTTACACAATAAAGCATAGGCACCCCGTACCTTCCAATTTTGACAGCACACCCTGACCTCCCTGAAATTGGTACCTTTCGCTAAAATGACCGCAAAGGATAAACTTACAATTACATAAAAGCCTTATATCATATTTGTTTGCTTTTTCGTGCGACAGGAAATCATTTACAGTCTATCTACCCACTTCCGTTACGGGGTGGTACCCCCAAGTCGAACGAGGATCAATAGAAATTTTCCGTAAAATCATGTAAAACAGTTAAAATAGAGGGTAGGTTCTTAAAGGATCATGGTCTGATCGGTACCCAGCAAACACAAAACGTTTTTAAAACGTTTTGATGAGTTCTGGAATGACGTCTATTACGTCTTCGTCTTACTTGCCAAAACAAAAACACACAAAAAAACAACAACAAACAAACAAATACACAGTTGGTATATGCCTCATCCTGTCATCTTCGTCTATAAGACCTGTTAAATATGTTTTTAAAACTTTTGGCTAGGTTCTGAAATTGCCATTTCGTCTTCGTCTTATAAGATCGTGTAAACACGTTTTTGCTATGTTCTAAATTCGTCTATACATTTTCGTTTATCGTACCTGATAAATACGCTTGTAAAACGATTTGGATAGTAATGGTATGTCTCTTCGTCCTTCGTCTTATAACACCTTTTTTTAAAGCGGTTTTTAACACATTTTTGGCTACAATATTGGAAATTAGTTGGAACACAAACCCATTACAATTTGCTACATTGCTCACGCGGGAAAGAGGTTAAGAGCCTACAACCCCTGTTATCACCCAATTGAAAGCCCACCCTTCACTTCACCTTAATCAACTTACCCTTCCCCAACCCCCATCAAGCAATGTTGAGGAAATTTGGCATGAATGCTGATGACGATACCATATTAAACATTGGTTGGGGGAGACGGGGGAACAATTTTCCGAAAAGTGTTCCAACTTCTTTTCCAAGATTGTAGGGTTCTGGGTTAGTCTATATTTTCGTCTTATAAGACCTTCTAAAACGTTTTAAAAACGAGTTTGATCGAAAATACGCTGTTTAAAACGTTCTAGGTAGGTTATGGGGTCAAAGGGCAAGCCTGGTTGGCAGACGCTCCCCTAAGTTTTTAATCAATTTTTATCAACTTTTACCCGAGCATCTGCTCTTTTTAAACTATCGTTTGTGTTTTTTAACCATCTAGTTAATTATGACTGTTTTATTTATTCTGCGTTTGTTGTTGGATTCTTCGTGTTATTTGGATGTTTTTTACTCTGTGTGGACATGTGTATGGTGACAACAACTCAATATGGAACGCTGCGTCATACTCTACTGGGATCGGCAATTTTAATAATTCTTCTCACCAATACCTCTAGCGACCATCCCTTGTAGCAACAGACTTTGAGTTTTTTGTTTGTTTTTTCCATTCTACATCCTGAAGTTGAGACCTACTCTCGGGGGAGTTTTTGTTTCCCTAGTTTCTCAAATTTTGATTTCCAAGATGACGGGAAATTTGTGTTTCACCCAAATAGACCGATGGATACTATGATTAGAATTACCCTTGCCTTACTACTCTCCGGTGACATACAAACAAATCCTGGGCCTAAATCCATCAAAGCACCTAAATATCCATGTGGGGAATGTGGTAAAAATGTGAACTCCAACCAAAAAGCTATGGAATGTGAGGAATGTTTGGTTTGGTACCATACTACCAGGTGCACGTACAGCATAACTCTTACGTGTGGATGTGTATCCCAAACTTCACCAATTCTTCATTATTTGTGACTTTTGATACAATCAAATTCTTTTGATACGTTAGTGAATGATTCTGGAAACTGAATCTGACTTGCGTACGCAAGTGAGAAATCAGGTGAGTTCTTCAAACCCCAAGGTGCAAAAGCACGCATCTAAGAGATACGTCAAGACTACTCAGAAGCGGCTGAAAATTTTGAATATTACTTTCAAAGTATTGGTGACAAAATCCCTCAATTTCAGTCTCTGCTGGAAGCTGAACACCCTGACGTGGTTGTAGGGACTGAGACATGGTTACGCAGCTCTGTGTATTCAAGCGAATTCTTACCATCCTCATATCAGATTTTCCGTAGGGATCGTATCACAAATACCACAGGTGGGGATGTATTTCTTGCAATTAAAGCAGACATAATTGCCAGGGAGGAACGTGACATCAGATTATGAATCAATTTGGGCAATGATGCATGTGAAAGGGAGGTCTACTCTCTATATTGGTGCCTTCTATAGAAGACATTCTAGCTCCAACACTCTAAACCAGATTTACCTGAAAGCACTGGATTCTGCCATTGGCATGGTACCTAAAAGCAGTCAAATTATCCTTTCAGGGGACTTTAATTTGCCAGACGTGGATTGGGTAAACAACAATTTTTCTCCAGGGGAGAGATATCCGGCTACTATTAAACAGATATGGCCGTGAACCAAAATTTGCATAAGGTTGTTACAAAGCCTACCAGAGGGGATAGCATCCTCGACCTCTTTTTTTACCAATGTTCCCTCGCTTGTGCAGGAAGTAGATATCTTACCTGGTGTATAAGACCATGACATTGTGCCCGTCGAGATCCTTACTTCAGCTCAGAGGATTAAAATACCACGCAGAAAGATTTATCTATACAAGAGGGGAGACTTTGATAAAATTGGTTAGGACTTGACCAACTACGGCAACATTGTCACAGACGAAATGTATGCTTCGTCATCAGTTGAGCAGTTGTGGCTGGGTTTCAAGCAAAACCTTATTTCATCTATGGACCGCCATATTCCATCCAAGCTTTTTAGACCGAATAGCAGTTTACCTTGGTTTAACCACTCTCATACCAGGCTTCTTAGACGGAAACGCAAGGCTTATAATAGAGCTCGTAAGATGGGATTGGATATCGACTGGGAAGTTCTACAGGTGTGTCAGCACTCAACACCACAAGTGGTATAGCTACATCCGCATTGGCGAATGCCCTTAACAGGCAGTTCAAGTCTATCTTTACAAAAAAAAACTGTAACAACATTCCGACCATAACTAGTGAGGAAACTCCCCCAATGCCACCTGTTAACATTTTTTTAAACGTGTTTGCTATAGGTTCTGAATTTGTTTGTTAATCTTCGTCTTCTAGACTATAACACATGGCTAATAGGCTTTTAAAACGTTTTGGGTAGGTTTAATGGGCTCCCATATTACGTCTTCGTCTTAAACGACCTTGCAAAGACCTGAGCTTTTTAAACGTTAGGAAGAATTGAACAAAATTTAAAAAAATGCGGACAAAAAAAAATCCGATTTCTTGAAAAATATTCGCGGGGAGAGGGTTTAGTGAGTTAGCAATAAAAATAATGTTTACAAACTTTGATTTGCCTTGTTGCCATGGCAACAGAGGAAGAGAGAAATGGTCTCATAGGCGTTTTATTAATCCGCATTTCCCAAGTGTCTTGTTATGACATATGTATGGGACAAAACACCGAGGTCAATGAGTGGTGGAGGGTGACGTCAATGACCTCTAAATTTGCATATTTTTCACCGAAATCGCTACTTTTAGCGCAAGAGGTCACAAACTAAATTTAATGTGGGCAAAATGGATGTCATATTTAGTGGGGGAGAAGGTCTAGGTTTTTAGCCCGATTTCGATTGCAATTTTCTTGACTTTATCAATGGATTACATATGCATGTTGTATGTATGTTGCCCAAATAAACCCTCTGGTTAGCTTAACGGTAACTTGCATTACCACCATACTTTGATAGAAGGTGTATGGGTATATTGCGCAGAAAACCATGAAGCCGGATTTTTATTCCAGCAGTTGACTAGTCATGCAACTTTTACGATAATTCAAAATTGAAGAACATGTTTTAAAACAATCGGCTTCAGGGTTTCATAGCCCCTTGGGTGCTTGATATCTGTGCCAAAGGACATCGCCGGATAAGGAATGAAGGACGCCCTCTAAAGTTTTTTCACGAGAACGGTGAATTTGAAACTTCCGCATAATAAAGGCCTGCTCAACAGTTTTACCTTTCGTGGTTTTATAAAAATCCACTTACATAATTCTTAAAAGTCCTTTTATTTGAATTATAATACAGGCTTCAATGGGTATTGAATTTCCAATATGAACCCTCCCCCCCCAAGAACCACAATGCCGCTTTGCAAGGATGTGCGTTATATTAACCCTCGTCTACCCAAGCCTTTTTTTTTGAACACGGTTTACCAAGGGGTGGGGGGGTGGTTACCACCCCCCTCGAGAATTGTTATAAAGCCCCCGATGCTTATGATTTTGCTACATTCTGTATAGCTATGGGCCCTCTTCTTTCCATTGTAAATAAGTACCACATACCTAGTATGGCTTCCACACTGACGTCATGAAGTCCGAGTCGGCAAAATTGGCAATTTTCCACAGAAATAGGGAGAAAATTCCAATTTGGTCGGGTAAAAAAACGTAGGAATATCGGATTTTCATGCGGTTTTTCAGCTCTACAAATGATGGCAATTGGCTAGGTTGACCATACCATAATTTTAGAGCCATACTGTGGCATATATTTTTCAAAAATGCAACATCACAAATATCCTTGGGTGGCAACCACCCCTCCTACCCTAAGATTTTGACGTCATACCCTAACCCCGTTGAAAGTGCTAACCTCAGGTGTTTTTGTTTTTTTTTTTTTTTTTTCTTTTTTCGCTAAATGACCGAAAAGGATGAGAACGTTACCTGGAAGCTTTTTACGAGAGCTTTTGGCATTTTAAGCGCACCGGAGGCGGAAGTTCACTAGGGGGGGGGGGGTAACCCCCCTTGTTAAGACGAGGGTTAATTAGCACCATATATGTGAGGGCCATTCTGGTTCGGGGGGGGGGGGAGACCCCATTTTTGCATTTTTGTTTTCTGGGGGGCCTGAGCACTAAATGGAATTGCCAAAACAACAACAACTACCTTTACATCACACACATACCCATACCATACTAATTGGTACGGCAATGCTAATCTATAAGACTCAGTTCGGTACCCGTGGATGGGCACATGTTAACACCCGCTGACCATGCAGGTCTAGGTATCAATAATCAAATATTAAAATAAAAACACGGGGTGTATTTACTCAATTATACTTGTGAATGAAAGCGATTGAACTGCGCCATGGAAGTAGATTTTAATAGTGAGAGTGAAGAGTTAACTTGCTCATGAATAAATAGCGCGGTCATGGTGCCACTACGATTCGGGCCTGTGTTCCATAATCATGAGAGTTTGCTTGTTGAATACGGTTATCTAATCCAAATCTTAGCACTCATTGACTAGGGCCTATCTTGTTAGGAAGTCAAAATCATCAATTCCGTGACCAATCTTTGGCAAGTAGGTTTGACGAGAAAAGATAAACCTTTAAACTTCATCAAACCAGGTATAAGAACCTTGACCTTGGCTGCATAAACATTTGACCTTATCCTATTTGGCGTGTATATCCCCCATAAAGAGCATTTTTAACAAGACAGGTCACATAGACTTTTTTACTCCTTTTTATTACCTTTTTACTCCTTTTTATTACCGACACTGAATACAATAACGTTTTGGACATTATTTAAAATTTACCCTTGTAGAAACTTACCCCCCCTCCTGTGGAATTGCCGACATTTTCGGGCAGAGGAACATGTGGGCTAAACATCTTCTAAAATGGCCTTTGAGCAATCAATTTTTAAAAGATACCTTTAAACTTAATCAAACCAGTAAGACCTTGACCTTTGCTTAATAAACATTTGACCTTAGCCTATTTTGCTGTAATAATCTCCATAAGGGTGCATTTATGACAGGTCACCATAGATTTTTTTACTCCTTGTTACCACCGGACAATGTGAGCTATACTAATGTTCTTTTGGACCATTATTTAAATTACCCCTGTAGAAACTTACTTCCCTCCTGTGGAAATTGCCGACATTTTCCAGAGGGACATGTGGGCTAAAAACCTTCCAAAATGGTCCTTTGAAGTCAATCAATCGTCAAGCCTTATTGACAAACAAGATTAGTCACGATTGAGGATTTTGACTAACTACATAACATCAGCACATGGAGGTAGGAGAAAGGATAAAGCTCTTCCGCATCCCTTTGACCGTGAATCATCGCCGCGCTCGTAAAACAGGTCGCAAAACTATTATAAGATCGTACAATACAATACGAGATCAATATTGATGCTGAGCATGTCCATCAACATTGCAATCGATGTACATATTAAGCAGATAGCGGACACATATTGAAGAATTGTGCATTTCTTTATAAAAGCATGAAACTTAGCATAAATGTTTACAATTAAGTACTGATTTTTTTTAGACATGGAACCACGTCACCGTAAAACAATGTCATTTGGGGTCATTTGAGAGAATTTGAGGTCATTTATAAAAGTAGGAGATAGCATGTTCCACATGGTTCAGTGATTCTAGTTGTTTACTCGTACTTTGTCAGCTTTTAACAACTTGAATGTTTTGTAACGCCGTATTTCTTAAAGTGTGATATTTGGAGACAAACCTAACTTGAATTGGGAAGAACATGCCGTATCTAACCATTACAACAACACCAACTTGACAGTGCCCGAAGTTGCCCGATGAACTATAACTATGATGATTAGAGAGGGCCTACTTCATTTCTTATCCGGCGATGTCCTTTCATGTTGATTTACGATCTTTCGTTTTAAAGTTACGTTCGTTCCCGTTTCATAAAATCTGCATTTTCACCAATTTCGAATTCTGACGTCATTCGAGAACACTAAAAAATGCGAAAAAAAAAGCAATTTTAAGGGCATTTTTGGTGCAATTAATACGTGATGATCTACAGACCAGATGATCATACCATCATTGACCCTCTTACGGATTGGTTCTCCACTTGGATTCTGCAGTTTAATGTAAAAAAGTGTGCCATCCTATCATCACAAGGAGACGCAAAACCCAACTTCAACCAGTTACAATCTTTGGTGAGTAGATCATCATGACCTACTTTGGTGTGACCATGCATCTCACAATTACCTCTGCTGGGATAACCGCTGCAAACAGATTAAGCAAAAAAGCCAACCGTTTAATTGGATTACTCCGTCGTACTCTTTCTCCCTGCAAAAAGCATCAAAGCAAGGCATACCAACTATCATACGTCCGCAAATGGAATACGCTTCTGAAGTATGGAGCCCCCCGCACACCCTAGATTGTGTTTATCGCCTTTAACGTGTCCAGAGAGCACTTGTCTCCTTTGTCCTCGGAGATTTACCGTAGAACACCACAGCCTGCGCTGGGTCCACTCCATGTCAGACGTCTCCATTCCTCAAGGCCAAAATTTCTTCAAGATTCACTTTCTTTGTTTTCTTACTACCCACGTGGCTTATACGAATCTGAATCATCTACCGAGTTGGTGCCCTGTACTCACTCCATCAGTGCCAGCCCTTCCAGAAGCCGCTCTGCCTACCATCATAATGTTGCTGCCACTCTGGGTCGCAATTCTGTCATTATCAAGACTGTTTTTAAAAGTACCCTCAGTTCATCATTGATTTTCGGTTTATCTTATCTTCAAACCGTTTCTCACTTTGGCACCTTTCGGCTCTGATGTTTCACCTGCAAAATATCCCAGATTTAGCGACGTAAGCGTAAATAGGGACCACACCAGTTAAGATGAAATCTAATGGGTCTATGGGATTTTTTTTAAATAATTGTCTCAAATATTACTGGGTGAGAGGAAATCAAGAAATAAATAGAAATGTGTTCAAGCTGAAATTTCGAGTTGGGTTTTGATGCATAATTAATTTATTTCAAATTGGTAATAATTTGAAAAAAGTGTATATGTGAATAATAAACTAACAATAAATAATAATAATAATAATAATAATAATAATAATACTAATAATCACTAGAATAAACCATGTGGGATGATATTCACCTAGGTTATAATGAGGCTCTTATAGTTATTCAATTAATTAATATTCAATATGTTGTATTCTAGTAAATTAAACTAATTTGCATAAAATTAATATTCATATCCTTTTATGGGATAAAGCCGCAAACATCCATGACGTTTTTGGGTGAAGAGCTTTTTCTCCTAACTTTTTTTTTAATTTAATGAGTCCATATGAATAGCGTTTTCCATCTAATAGTCCCGCACATAAGGGTCGTAAATACATTGCTTAAAATCACATGGTGAGAAGGAGGGGATGCATCTTTCCACAAAAACATGAAAGTTGAAAATTGACACTGGTTTCTATCATGCTTAAATCTCAATTAAGCCAGGCAAGAACTCATTTTTTTTTTAAATTTAAAAACCTAGCCCCTCCCCCCACTAAAGCTATAAAATGTATACATCGGCCGTTTTCCTACTCACGTGGTACCTATACGGCCGCCACACCGTCTCTAACGCGGCAGCTACTGCACATACACACTGGGCTAGTTGCGATGCGGTCGCTGGCCTTGCATAAGGCTTGCAAAGTACACATTTATTATAACCTTGGATACAACATTTGTAACACTTTCTCAAGTACAAAGTTTGAGTGATTAATAGTTACAGACTGGACAGGGACCCCTGAAACGTGATTCTTAAGTTAAGTGCAGCAAATGGTGCTTTAAGTAGAGTGGGCCTATAAAAATTTGTACCGTCAAATTTTTAAATTGATCCAATCATGTTGAAAAATAAACCATGTTATTTGTCTACCACAAGATTCCAGGAACGGTGATAGATATTTGTACGATATAACTCCTACCTCTGCTACTTTAATTGACATATATGTACAAATGTTGTCTATCTCATCAAATCAAGTCAGGAGTGTGTGTTGTTGCCTAACTGACCATTTTCCAATTTTTTCATTTACCACTCAATTCCGAGTAAGTACAACCATCCAGCCACTGGTACCACCCGTTCATTTAATGAAAAGTCTATCCAAAATTTTATAATCATTTAAATCCTTGTCGATGGAAGTTTGTTAATGATTTCAATTCTTGCGGACGAAGCTTATAACGCGTTTACTTTTAAATTTCTTCACATACCCACATTTACTTTCCCAATCTAAAACGCGTAGTCTCTAAGTCCGTAATCATCGCATTTCCTCGACACCATGGATTACGCCAACAATACTTAAATCTATACATCGTAAGAGAAGTCTTCACCGCAAATATGTTGCCCATCCAACTTTAGATAATAAGATAAAATTCACTAATTAATCGTAATAGATTTATACTTTATTTAGAGCCTCGAAAAAAGATTACTACACCACAAACTAGAAACTTGTAAACATAACACTAAATTAACTCCCTGAAATTTTAAATGAAACATTCTCGGTCGTAAGAACAACCCAGATTAAAACCACGTATTTTATGATGATGATCATCAACCGATAACCAACCCCATCTCACCAAACAGATTTTAACAGCTATTTTCTAATATCGGCGGCCCCAATCTTGCTGGCACAATTAAAGATTGTTAACATGCATTTCATCATTTTTCTTAAATAATTAACTCTCCCCTCAATTCACTTTTCCTTTCTCCTACGTAACGAATAGGTTTCCAAAATTTGTACACATGAAATCGACACTCGCAGTGGGCTTTGATGAAATTAACCCGTCTTACTCACATCCGTCCGAACATAATTGCCCCCCCACTCTCCCCATATTCAACCTTTCTTTTAAAAACTCACAGGTATAGTCCAACTAAACTAAAAATAGCAAAAATAATCCCATTTACAAAAGTGGCGATCACAATGTCGTCTAATTATAGGCCCTATATCTGTACCCCTGTTTTTTTTTTCAAAATCTTTTCTTGAGCGAATCGTGCAATAGTAGGTATATAATTTTATTTCACGTTTTGACTTGCTTCATAGTTCACAGTTTGGTTTTCGTTATAATCGTTCCTCATATATGGCCATTATGGAAGCTACAACAACAAAATAGGGTCGATTGATAATAACAGTCAATAGCGTTGGTGTTTTTCCTGGACCTCTCGAAGGCTTTCGACACCATAAATCACAAATCTCCTTCTAAGCTTGCTCTTAATGGTGGCCGTGGTATTGCCCTCCGAGCTGTTCAGGATTACTACATGATAGATCACATTTGTGTTTCATTTTAATGCAAAATCATCTTTTAAGAATTCCTATGCGGAGTTCCACAGGATCAATTTCTTGGTCCATTACTTTTCATAGTATATCTAAATGCTATCGCGTTTTCCTGTAATATTTTTTATCTTTATTATATACGCAGACGATACAATCTCCTGATTTTCGGCATAAAATTTCCATATCTCATAACAATTAATAACCGTAACGTTGTATATTTCTAATTGGCTTAAGGCAAATAAATTATCACTCAATATTGGACAAAACCAATTTTATGGTTTTCAAAACAGGTATAGCAACCGTTCTTATCAAGAATATAGCGCTAACCATAGAAAACAAACAAATTGACAAAGTTTCCTCTACTAAGTTTCTCGGAATCACATCGTCGATGTTTTGAAGCACTTACCTTGGTAAGCATCACACTTTATGTAGCAATAGTTTCCGAAATATTCTGTGAATTTTATTTAGGCTTAGACACTCTTAACCCAATAATACTTATTTTACCTTTCATAAACATCTTGTTCTACCGCCATTCAGATCTTGTAATATAATTTGGGCAACCATAACAACTGTAACCTACACAGCATCCATTTTAAAACAAAAGACATTATTCGTTTATGTACAAACTCGCCTTTTCTTGCCCACACACCACCTTATTTGCCTCATTAAAACTTACAATTCATGACATACATAAGCTCCCAATAGCATCTTTTATGTTCAGATTTTATAATAAGCTGCTTCCCTATATTTTGCTCAGTATTTTATTCAGTCCATGCACATCCACGACTATGCTGTTAGATCTGTGGATACTATAACCATACAACTTAAAACTGACTGAGCGCTCGTAACACCCAATCAGACATCAAGATCCTATTGTTTGGAACAACATACACATGACATTAAAAAAAAAAAATTCTAACTCTGTTGTCCCTTCAAAAAAAATTAAAACAATATATTTATTTCCCAGTACACCTAATTTTAATTTTTCGTTAACCAATATTGTTGCTTATCATGGTTTTTCTTATTTTATTTGCTACATGGCCCTTAATATTAACTCTACTGTTTTGGCGTATGATCATATGTACTCACAGCTGTCTGACTCCTTGCATGTTCACTTTTTTAAGAACAAATTTAACCAGTGGCGACAAGTTTTGACAACCGATTTAAATAGAGATATGTGTGAGTTCATGCCAAAAATACATATTCAGTGAAATTCACGGCGGGCGTCTTGCCGTGTGGCATAACGGGGTCCTGGTTTCTATGTTGTAGCACCCTCTTTGTGCCCATTCCCCATGGGGTTCTGTGTGGTACCAGATTCTTGTGCAAAATCTTATCTACCCGCGATGAAAACTCTTCCAATTTGCTCAGGATGTGAGTTGTCAGGGCTGCTTAGCCGTTTTTTTTTTATTATTCTGGGTTATCTATAAATGACCATCCAAACAGCTGAATATATAATTATGTCATTCTACCTATTTACATATTTTATTTGAACTCTTTACCAGTTGTAATTATTTACATCTTGTTGAAACGAGTATCTACTTCTCATTGTTATTAACAACGTGGTATCACTTAAACTATTTTTGTTGCAGATCCTATTGTATCTTGAATCTTGCCATTTATACATTGGTTTTAGGCTCTTGTACCATTTATATTTATATTCTTTTTATGTCCTTTAAAAAATGACTTTACTCAATTAAAATCAACTTGTCATTGCCAACTATTGCACTCTGTATTGTATTGTCTCCTCTGTTTTTATTTTGTCCTGTACTCTGCACATTTTTTTCGTTTACGTTCGTTTTGCACATGTATGTTTCTTTGTCTTGTAACTTAAGAGTAATAAGGGTGGCCATTACTTCGCGCTTGCGTCTGCTTGGTCACCCCACCGCTAATAATATTTTTTTACACTTTGTGTATGTATTGATCAATGGTGAAATAAAAATGAAAACTGAACTGAACTGAAACTGTAAGTTTAGAGTTATAGGCTAAATACAGCAACAAGTCAATAAAAAGGGTCATTTCCAGTTGTACAGGGGTCAAATTTTAAAGTTGCTCCGATTTGATAAAAAAATGGTGCAAATTATTGTGGAGTTCATAGGATTAAAATCAGTAACAGTTTTTTGACTGTCTAAATACTTAGTTACCGAAAGAGGGGGCACAGAAGGTCCAACGTCCATTGCATTCAATGGGCTTGACCTTGTCCACCCACCTCTCTTAAGCAAGCACATGGCACAGTGGTAAGACCTCCAAACTACAAAAGTAAGTAGTGTAGAATAGTTGTGTATTGTGTTATTTGTGGGTCTGATTAAGCAATGTTCGAATCCCAATTCATGGTGCTAATTTCACTTCAATGTGTGTTGACAAATTCCGGGTTGTAATAATTAGATTTTCACCTGTGTATGTGTATATAATTGATTTCATATTTCTTATGATTTTCGAATTATATAAGTATTACTGTTATCATTTAGCGTCGTTATTGAATGCATTGCATTTTAAACTGCCTATCAAAATAAAGATTCTTTGACAAAGTGACAAAGGAGTCCTTGATAATTGAGAATACTGGATTACAAAAACATGTTTTCGAAGCTCATTTTTTTAGGTTTCTAATATTCGAAATAAAAAAGGCATCAGAACAAAAAATATTGAAACCATCTGGCTTTTCTCATGCAATATTGCAGTCTTTTTAATGGTTACAATTGTATTTTTCCATCATCGTAGCTGATTTTTTAAATATGTAATTCTGTAACTTAATACTTGTATAAGATTTAATTGTCTAGTTTGTAACTCAATCAGCCTTATATCCTCTGGCCAAGATAATCTGAACTCATAAGACTGTGTCCTTGGAGGGTGGCACTAATAAGGATCAGCAGATTTCTCGCCTACCCCCTGAAGACTACCTGTCCGTTGCGAATAAATTGTGGCACCAATTTTTTTTATTATTTTAGTATTTGTAATTTAGTTTATACTTCACTTTACCTTTTCAACCATGTGTGTTTTTCGTTTGTACAGGGCAAATTTTGCGATTGTATTTGTATTTTGATAATGATATAATTGCTCCTATTTTTATAAAATAGACATAAATTATATAACATTCAAATGTCTGAAAGTTCTCCACCTTCCGTTTGAGAGGTCTACACTCCCTGAAATCTCTTGTTCACTGGCAAAGAAAAAATAACTTTCAACGGAATTTTGTCCACAGCAAGATTCCCATGCATGCACACACAACAAGCAGGACGGTCGAAATTATCACAACATCTTTTCAGTTCGCTGAAACAAGTTTAAAGGAAGTCCACGTCCTGTGCTTGAAGTGTTTTGACATAGCAATTACGCAAAGTCTTTGTTTCATCAACCGGTGTGCAATCTTGCTCCTATAGTAAACAAAGCACCTCTTATACATTCTTAGAACATGACGAGAGAAGACACTGCTCCTCTAGTCCTTTGACTGCGACATATTCTGAACATGTTTGGTACTCAGGAAGTCTTTTCACACACTAGTCCATTTATAACTAGGTCAAATCAGATAAGCCATGCCTATGGCACAACACATTGCAGTTCCTTGTTTTCCCAGTTCTCCTACTACATAATTTATTATAAATTTACAGGGATTTAATTAATATAATACAGAAAAATAATATAAGATTCAGGAGTTTGTCACATGCGGTTAGAGGTAAATATGGACTTCCCCCTAACGCCCTCCCTTTGTCCTGCGTTTATTCCGTTTTTGGATAATAACAAAGGAATATGAATATTAAATTTTTATTCAATTGAAGGATACCACTAGAATAACCATGATATGAATATTACATTATTTAAATAACTATAACTATAATAACCTCTGAATTAAACCTTCCCCCTATCATGTTAGACTATCACGTGGTATTTAAATCTTGGTTCCCTCCGACGACTCTTAGTTTTAAATCTGGTGTCCAACGGTCTCTCACACTGTCAACCTTAGTGTCCGACGACAAAACAGTTTTTACAAGACACAGTCCTATGGACCCTCCATTTTAAATCAGGAGTCCTAGGATGAAACGTTGACATTCGTGTTCCGTCGGACTCTCAAGTCTTAAACTTAGTGTCCGACGACAAAAACAACTATTACACCCAGTCCTAGGGAAGCTCCATTTTTAAAACGCAGAGTCCTAGGACAATAACGGTGAAAAAATTTATTGTCCGTCGGACTCTCAGACAAAAACCTAGTGTCGCGACTGACAAAAAACAACTTATTACACGCAGTCATATGGGACGCCCATTTTAAACTAAAGAAGTCCTAGGACGATGTCACGTTGAACTTAGTGTCCCTCGGACTCTCCATACTTAAACCTTACTGTCCGACGGACAAACACAACTTATCACACAAAAAATCGGAAATTGCTTGCTTATATGATTTTACAATCTTATCATTGTGCAATAAATTTAATTTGAAAACTTCGTTGTAGCTACTGTGAACGTGGGTTGACATGAATAAGTCTATAACGAAGAATGTGTTTACTTTTTTTCAAAATAAGTTATATAAAACTAGTGCATTTTCTCCCCGTTTGTGAACTTTGACCCATGTATGTGACCTTTGACCCAATCAAATTTGTTCTGTTCTCAGGTCAGCTGTCCTTTTGACTAAATGTAGTGTCATAATTCATTTCTACTAAATTGACTTCTAAGTGACCTTTGACTTTTTGGGTCAATCTGAAACTCTGCAAAGACAAGGTGAGATAGGCCTCCTTATCGTCAAGTCAAATATCATCCCATATGCAAGCATAACGAAACGTCTAGCCGTACAAAGACAGACCTCGTAGACAGACTCCATTTTTTAGTAGTATAGATATTACATAGTGTGTTTGACCAGTTTTAGACAGTTTTTTTGGACAAAGTGCCCCATTCCAAGAAAAGCAACTTTGAAATATCACAAAGGTTTATTTTCCATATGAATAATTAATTGTGTCTGAAAATTACATGAAAACTGACCAATCACATTTGTATCATTAACAACGAGCTATTTTACAGTTTAACCATTAAAACGATGGATTATTTGCATAAGCAAATCCAGATCATTTTCATATTTTTGTATGATGGTCATTTTATTTCGAAAACAATGTGTTTTAAATCCAGTATTCCTCAAATTAATCATGCAGGACGTCTTTGTCACTTGGTCAAAAGAAGCTGATTTTTGATAGCCATAGTTCCAAAATGCATGTAACATTTCATAATGACACTTAATATAAAAGTAATACTTATATAATCGAAAATCAAATAAAGAAATTAGAATCAAATAAACATACACAGGCAAACATCAAATTATTACACTAACTTTTGTCACGCACATTTAAGTGAAAGTAGCGACATGATTGGGATTCCAATCCGTGCTTAATCATAATAACACAATACACCACTATTCTTATACTCGGCGGTTCCCGGGTTTCGCGATCACTCGGGATTTCGCGAGCACCTGGCTTGAATGACCCTGAATCACAATCGATCCCTACCAAGTTTTTTCCATGTGGCATACACAACGTCTACCCTAATTTACCTCCTTTTTGACCCTTGATGACCCTCGTGTTGACCTTTGATCCACTAACCAATACAAACCGGTCTTCAGAAGGTCAAGGGGGCACCCCCCACCAAGTTTTCAGAACGTGCGACCCCGTCTCCGAGAAAATCGACGTAGTCAGACAGACGACAGACACCCTGACAGACCTACCGGTATTATTATATATATATTACTTCGTAGTTTGAAGGTCCCCTTACCACTGTGCACCCAGACTGCCCCGACTTGTCTGCATTTTATTCACCTAATCCTTCGTCTGGTAAGTGTTTCTATATTATATATTTACAATATATTAGGCATAGGACTTCATGTCACAGTCAAGACAGAGTCCTAGGAACCTGGAGGACACTCAATTATCGTATACCTGAAAGATATGAGTGTCCCCCCCACATAGAAGTGTCCCTAGTCATATAACATTAATTTAATTTCAGATCAGTATTAACTTTCACAATATCTTCAGCAATAGTCTGGATAGGACAGCTAATATCAAAAAAGAGGAATGAGTGCCATATGACATCATGTTCCAGTGAGTGATGTCCACAGACAGTACGTTACAAGACGATGTCCCACGGACACGGGTTATAAAGAAAAGCGAGTGTCCGACGGACGTCACATCATAAGAGCGAGCGTCCGAAGGACAAGAAGGTTTCAGAGAAGGGCGTCCGTATTACAGTGTTAATTTTTCCCAGTGGATACGTACCGTAGCTGCATGCTGAATCAACAGAAGAGTTGCTTTCAGTATTTTGGTACATAGATGCATATGTGGTACCATGATATAGGCCCCTACTTAGCAATGGCAAGAAATAAAGCCACTTAGGCTTAGACCGGAGATTACACCGGTAAATAATCTTCCTTCAAAACCCAACGTTAAAAAAAAATTTTCTCTTAATTGTATCAGGCCTTTCCTACACTGATCCTGACAATATTTTATGATAGCCACGCGATTGCTAATCGCTGGAAGTTGCAATTTTTAGCTCAGCTTTAATATGTCTATTGTGGTGGTTAATAGCGGTGTGCATTGAAGGGCTACGAGCTTTGATTAGCCAATCCATTGATAATTCCATTATATTCCTCCCTGACATACCACAAGCACGACTTTTTTGCGCGAAATGTTGAGATATCGCAATATATGGAGAATATCGATCAAAATCCGGCGAACACTTGGTGCTATACACAGTTTTTGCGACATTGATCACAATTCCTCCCTACTGATTATTTTACCTGACCCCCATGACGGCCCTTGAGTATTCGACACAAGCCGCACAAACAAAAGCTCTCCATTTACGCCTGTATAAAAGATTCTAGGGACAAGTCCCCCGACGCTGATCACCGACGGCAATCGCGCATGTGTAGTACAATCGGGTGACTGACCTAATTAAACACCAAAAAAAAAAGCAAACAAAATCCCCCCCGGGGGGGGGAAAAATGTGTGTACATTGTACGTGTCATGCAAACCATGCTTGACCGCCCCACAAACACGGTTCGGCGCATATAAGTGAAGACAGCAATCAATACTCCCATGGCATTTCCCAGTTCAAACTTGATCCACTGCTGAATAAATAGCCATGTCACATTATATTCGCGCCTAATCTACGATTATTTAGGAGTACTTTTTCAACCCCAATTTCCGGGATTGACTCATGGCGCAACGTTACTGACATGAAAAACAACTCCCAAAACTCAACAACGGAAAAGTCTTCTTTAATTCTGTTTTCAGCTTCCGATAGCGGAGACATACGATTTTCCCATTATCATTGCTCAACAAATTTTGACCACCTAGGTCTAAAAAGGTCTCTCGAACGTCAGAACCCACAGCTACTGTAATTTCAAAATCTCCCCAGCTGTATCACAATTGACTCCACGCATTTCATTAATGCGAGTAATGAGCGGCGCTCTTCATTGTAATTGTATTGAAAGAAGTTTGTACGTGCGTAGGAGCGTATCCTGTGCAGTTTTTCAAACGTTACAGTGTCCCACTAACAACGTCTGTGCGTCGTCTGTGCCCAATTTTAGCCGTTATCAGTGTCACTAACAAAATAATAAGATTGCTCAAATGGATGGAGCGACATTCTTCATACAACTTAAATACATCCAACATGACCTTTTGAAATTTTTACTTTACAACTTCCGGAAAACTTTCTCTGAATATCTTTAAAAACATACTCCAACCTTAGTACTTTGGCCCATTTTAATGTTATATATACAATGAATTAAATGAGATCTAATGCAACAGAAATGTCACAAAATAATAGATGAGTTGACATCAAGGTTTATAACTCAATTCGCGTGATCGTTGTACACATGGAAGTTTTGGACCTATTTCCAATAAGTCGAGAGGGGCACCGGGGAACATGAAAGATTCACTAAACGCACGTGCCACACCGGATATCTTGGAGTACACTTTGGACATTTAACTCACGCACCTGCCACTAAATACATTTGCATTCATGTATGGGAACGACCTATAGTGTATTTGATCTTGTCTTAACATTGCTCACAATAACATGATAAACAGAAGTCCCTGCGCCTCAATTTGATTTTTCACCTCCGCAAAGGAAAAATGTGGGGGTCCGGGGTATCATATGAATCGAGTATCACCGACCAGGTTTAGCACATGGTCAACTGACTTATAGGTGGCGAATAACCACTAATATCCCCATACAGTTACAGCATTTTATAGCCTTGTCAAACCTGGATTGGAGCGGGATTTTAAAAACACCAGCCCTGCAGGTGCTCAGCATACTGCCGGGCGTTGCTTTGTTCGTTGCCCGGCGTTGACGTCACCTGTCACAATCACCTATACTGAAAACATTCACTAAACGTTCGCAATACGTAGCCAATGTTTCAAAATCGTTTAGCATGTCTTATAGACTTAGACGAAGATGTAAAGACGAATTCAGATCATAGCAACGCGTTTTAAAAAAGTTTTTAGAAGGTCTTATAAGACGAAAATATAGACTAACCCAGAACCTAGACTAAACGCGTAAAACGTTTTTTAAAATGTCTTATAAGACACAGACGTAACAGACGACTCCATAACTTGCTAATAGTCCAATAAAATTGTATGATTTGACCCACACAAATTGCAACAGAAACAATTTGGTGTTAATATACTCTGATAACTAGTCCAAAAATAATATTTAAAGTCTACCAAAATCAACTAGTGGAACATGTAGAAATAAGGGGGCACGTTTGGTATACAGGGTAAAAAATTAGAAATTGTTCGAATTGATTTAAATGATGTACAATTTATTGGGCTACTCCGACGGTTGTAAAAAAAGGTATAGTTTGCCCTATCTACGCGTTATAGTTTTAGTAACCATAGGCCTCATACGTCAAGGTCCTCCTGGGGTAATATTCCATAGAATGGTCCGATTTTGATCGGACTGGTTGTAAACTCTTAAATTTGTCCCACTAGATAAATAAATGTAAATAGATTCTTTTGTTTGAACTTTCTATATAATATTAACAGAGCTATGACTAGTGACCTCCCATAGACCCTGTAGCCCCCCAGTCACTTTTGCGTTCAATTATGCAACGAATATTATAGATGGTGCAACCAAGTTATATTTTCGGGTTCTGTACATTAGACGACCATTTAACACCATTTTTTATAACGACCGATATATCTGAAAATTTACCACCATTGTGACCTTGAACCTATTTTGACTCATAACTATTGACTACACCCTGCAAGAATGCCAAACATACCTTTTTTTAATCCTGGAATGTAACGACACTTTTGGCATACTTTCGACGCGTTTTGATACTTTTCATATTTTTGACCCCTGTATAAACCTTACCCCCTTAAAATAAATGTTCCACTCCTTTGATTTTAGTAACTCTTTGATATGTTGTTTTTTGAAGGTATTCTCAATACAAATCTGTTGGAATTGCTTCTGTTTTGGCAATTAGTGTGGTGGTTCCGGCCGCATTATTCTATTTGGGGGACTGCCTATAAATCGTTTTAAAAATGGATCTATCCGGTATTCTAGACGGTACTTTGCGTTAAAAAATCGGGGTACCTTCCTCGGCATCAGGGGTGAACCGTCAAAGTCGGGAAGGTATGTGTGTGTGTGTGTGTGGTGTGTAAGGGGGAGGGTTAGTTGTTGCCACCTTCCTATACTTTCCTTGTACAACTCCAAAAGATGTGTACTTACGTTATGTATGATGCTACTTTAAGTAATAATCGTGTTGTTTATGTTTTGGCACCATTTTGACCTAGAAATCATCCATTTTGCTTGGCATGAAATGGCGAATAACGTCGACCACCAATGATTTTGTAGATTTTCTTACCAAATCGTTGTAAATAAGCCTCTCAAGTTACCATTTCAAACAGTTGGTTTAAAACATTTTAACCAACTAATTACAGCTAACATCCAACGGTGGGTAAATGTTTGCCCATTTGTTGGGTAATATAGCAGATGATTGGGCATATTTTACCCAAAAGTGGGCAAAATATGTCCAATAAAATGCTAATATACATTACCTAACATTTACCCATTTATTGGGCTCTTCTCTTGATACATGTTGGTTAAAATTTTAACCAATGTTCTGAGAGTGCATGACGTCACTATCACGTCACATTGTTATAACTTGATATGTTTGTACTTTATTTGAAGAAAGGACATACGTAGCTACACACTGATACCAAACCAGATGATGTATGTTCCTTAATTTAGAAAAAAAAGTCAGGCCTCCTGGTCGTGAACGTAGTAGAAAACCACTTGCTTGGACAAGGGTTAACGTCCCTTAGCTGCATTTAAATGCACCTTTGAAAAAAAATAATCATTGAGCGGACTTTTGCCTTGGGTTAGGGGAAAATTGCTCCTAGATCTAACAAGGAAAATAACGCTACCTCACTTCTTTTTCGGGTTTTCGTCAGATTTTCATCTAGGGACGTTCGGGATATACGCTTTTTAAATAATTTTAATATATACTATTTAAAGCAACAAAATAATGTCTCACAATACAGCTAGAGTGATAAATAACGGTCATTAACGTAAATGTCAGCCATTTTGAATTCTTTTAGTCGCCATTTTGAGAAACAATGATAGCCATATATTTTCATGAAGTAGCTCAACAATAAGTTAACAATATATCAGTTACATTATGATAATATCCTTTAGAATTATCTCAAGGTAACCATTAATATATTGAACGTTTGTGCCGACTATTTTGGATATATGAATTTGTAAATTAAAATGGGAATTTCGGAGTTTTTAACCAATTTTTGGTTAAAATCGATGTTTGGCCCCCAAATTTGTCTTTAAGTCAGAAACCAGGGTGACCATAAATTTTATTTTAAAAGATATAGTTTATGCAACATGAAAGCACTATTATATTTTTCTTGTTAGATCTAGTAGTTATGGTCTGTTATGACCTGTCTATTATGAAACCGCCCACCTACCAACACTAGTCCAAAGGCAAGCCTTAATCCGATCGCCGACGTCACAATACTCCCATCGACGATTGGGATCCATTGTAAAACACCATGGTCCCCCGGGGAAAGAGTCCGGGTTTCGGCAGAAATTGTTACAACCAGGCACAGTCCCCATCTTTTCCGATAGTTCAAAGCCGTGATTATGAGGATATTTACGTTTCCACGCTTGACAAATTCTACCGCTTCTCGTTGTAGATACATGACCGCGGTAATCTTCACCTAGCGTGTTACTATAGCATTCTCTATCTGGTGGATCTGAAACAAGTACAATTCAATTAAAATCAGCAATAATGGCCATTGTTTCACATGGCCATCTATCATGGATCATCAAACAATTGTTTTTAAACATAAACAGGAATTATTCGTATTGAAATCGCGTAACAACGTTGTTATATAAATGGAGAATATGTTCGTACAATCATATTTTAAATCCCAGATAAAAGTTAATTACATATAAAAGTTTTGAATTTTTGCTGCTGTCAAGTAATGGGAAGCTCAATATTACTCGATATTGTCCAAATTGTCTACTGGGCATCCTCACTAACAAGCAGTTTTAATAAAATGCATCAATAAAAAAATGGGACTGATGTAGGGATGCCTAAGCTATTCTATTATGTAATAGCGTTGTCCGAATGGCGACACACTTATTCTTTATGCTTTAATCAAATAAACCTATTGTTTTGTCAACCATCAATCAGACTGATTCCGTTCAAAAAAAAAATAATAATAATAATAAAAGGAGGAATAGTTTACTAAAGAAAACCAACAAAAATAAACAAAGAAATAAAACTTCACTTGTAGCTGATTAGCTTACTGTGAAGATATCGTAAATTTTACAGTATTTTACTGTCAGCAATTCTGCCAACAAATTCCTCTAATAATTACAATACCTGATAGCTAATATCCCTGAAAAGATCATAAGGTAGACTCAATATTTTTTATGACATGATCCCAGAAATCAAGTAACATGTAGGACCCATTTAACCAAATTGAGGCACTATTAATGGCACATTTTTTGAAGAACGACCCCAATTTTAAAAATTTGATATTTTGACACAGTTATGTTGGTAATTGTCTAGGAAACTATACCTGCAAACGAGAATGCTCAAAATGCGTATTTATCATAAAATAAGCGATTTTGTAATTAAAATTGGGATACCAGATTGGACTTAAATGCAGAGCTGGAAATGCTACGTTTATGTCCGTCCATGATGAAATAGTGCCACCTCGAGAAAATAACCTCTAACCTGACTTGCCTGAAACAATAAAACAATTAATGGATGAGCGTAGACACGTACGTGGCGCTATTTCCCGGCCTTTCACATTAGAAGGCCGTTTCTAGCAGCCGTTGGATTATTATCGGGGATCCCGATAATAATTATTCTAATTACAAAATTCCTTCGTTTGTGAGACACAGATATTTTCGAGCTTAACCATTCACAGTTACCGATGCAACCGTGTAAACATCTAAATTTTTTGAAAAAATGGGGGCGCTTTTAAAAAAAAATTGCTAATATTGCTTAACTACAAATGCAGCAATGTACGTTTTGCGCCCAGAACCACCAATATGAATCTCTAAGTCCAACCACCATTTTCCCTTTTTTTGAAAAAAAAAGACAGGTGCTGCAACAAATATTAACAGATGAATGGTTCCATTGGTACAAGTAGCTAAAACATGCATTTTAACACACTTAAAGATCGAATTAGGAATGTATGATCAATGTATGATTTTAGGGTAAAAAATGGTCAAAAAGGTCAAAATTGTCCAAATTTAGGTAAATCAGTCGAAATGCATTTCCTTCTTAAAATAATCTATTAGAGCATGTATATTTGCCTTCTAAGGAGTCACATTTAACACTTAAGTGCCTATTTTTTTTTTTTTTTTTTTTCAGAAAAAATAATTAACCCTTTATGTGATGAAAAGAAGCGATTCCATCATCGAACGACTGCGCGCCATTGCTGTACAAACCTATGGCAAATACGACTGACTGCCCCCACAAAAAATACAAGAATGTACAAAATGGTAATGTTTGTGTTTAATATATGTAAATTGGTCCTTCTAGAGCAGATATAAAAATCAAAATGATTTGCAATGTGTATGCTGTGGAAGCAAGGTCGTGGAAACATCATACTACTTTTGGAGCGATTTTGACGCATTTTGAAATCAATGATTTGCCCCTAATTTCCAGACGATAAACCGGAACTCATTTATATTGCAGCTGTCGCCTTGTCTTATGCCCCCTCAAAGGTGGTATGAGTTTCATTTGAAAATTCCCTCGGGAAAGTGGTTTCATGGGGGGGGGGGTTCCATGGAACCCCCTTAGGCACCAACGTGAGTGAAAACACCTTAGGCACTTAAGTGTTAAGTGGACATTTTTTTTTTTTTTTTTTTTGGGGGGGGGGGGGGGGGGTCCATAGTACGCAAGATTTGTTTTTCGGCGAATTTCTCACTCGTGAAAAATATTTTGTAATTGTGTAACTTTTCGATGCGCTTCTTTCCATAAAAAATTACTAAAATTTCTTACCCGTTAATGAGATAATTAGCTTGGGTCCCTAGGAACCCCATCCTTTTAAAAGAGGTTTAAAAAGATTTAAAAAAAAATAGCAAACCCTGTTGCCAGAAATATTGTTCTGCTTATGTATGTTCATATGCATGGAACAAAACTAATTACATAATCAGAAAAAATAATTACCCTTTATGTGCTGAAAAGAAGCGATTCCATCATCGAACGACTGCGCGCCATTGCTGTACAACCCTATGGCAAATACGACTGACTGCCCGACAAAAAATACAAGAATGTACAAAATGGCAATGTTTGTGTTTAATATATGTAAATTGGTCCTTCTAGAGCAGATATAAACTTCAAAATGATTTGCAATGTGTATGCTGGGGAAGCAAGGTCTACTTTTAGAGCGATTTTGACGCATTTTGAAAACAATGATTTGCCCCTAA
Organism: Ophioderma brevispina; assembly: GCA_023653785.1. Lineage (NCBI taxonomy): Eukaryota > Metazoa > Echinodermata > Ophiuroidea > Amphilepidida > Ophiodermatidae > Ophioderma > Ophioderma brevispina. The sequence goes on from JAMKCH010010658.1 coordinate 72,183, forward strand.
TTTCCAGAGCCCGGTGTGAGCCATAGTCCGGGGCTCCATAGACGATAACGGAATAAAGCGTGAAACTAATGTTGCGCAAAGAGTCAACTGAATCGATTGCCCTATTGTTCACCATTGTTCCCGGACTATGAGTACGCCGGACAATGGTTACTTCTACACCGGAACTCATTTATATTGCACCTGTCGCCTTGTCTTATGCCCCCTCAAAGGTTGTATGAGTTTCATTTGAAAATTCCCTCGGAAAAGTGGTTTCCTTAGGGGGGTTCCATGGAACCCCACTTAGGCACCAACGTAAGTGAAAACACCTTAGGCACTTAAGTGTTAAGTGGACAAAATGGAAGCCATTCTAATTTATAAATTCTGGGTAAAAATGGCCAAAAATGTCAAAATTGTCCAAAAATAAGTAAATCAGTCGATATACATTCCTTTCTAAGAATAATCTATCAGAGCATGTCCATTTAATTTCAAAGGAGTCATATTTAAGAGGATAAAATTAAAGCCATTCCAATTTATAGAGTATGGGGTCAAAATGGCAAAAAAAATCAAAATTGTCCAAAACTGGATGCCCCAAGGAACCATTTGCTTTTACATCTCAAGGAAAGTCAATAAGTGCTTCAGTGCTTGTCATTCTAGTTTTCATATTTTTTGGATCAAATGGCCACAATGAGGTCAAAATTGTCCCAAAATGACTCTGACCCAATTCTACGTTCCTCGTCCTCCTCTCGAGCAACCAATTCCTCCCATCGACCACACTGTCGACAAGGCCTACGCGACAACCCATCGGCGTTCTGGTGCCGTCTGCCAGGCCGGTATTCCAGATCCAAGTCAAAGCTGGAAAGACCTTCCAACCACCTAGCCAACTGACCTTCCGGATTCTTAAAGTTTGACAACCATCTACCGTGATCAGTTCGGACTTTCACCTTTCTGCCACCCAAGTTGTGTCTGAACTTTTTCAAGAACTCAACAATTGCCAACAATTCTCTCCTCGTAACACAATAATTGCGCTCTGCTCTCGATAGGGATTTACTTCCGTATGCAATTACCTTCTCTTCTCCATCCTGTACCTGCGACAATACACACTCAATCGCAAACTTGCTCGCATCTGTATCAAGTATGTACTGACCTTCAGCATGGGGATAGGCCAAAATCGGGGCACTGATGAGTGCTTGTTTCAACTTCTGAAAGGCATCATCGCAAGCATCGGTCCACACAAATTTGGCACTCTTGTCCATTAGCTTATGCAATGGTGCGGCTATATGAGCGAAACCCCGTATGAAGCGTCGGTAATACGAGGCAAGCCCCAAGACACGACGCACTTGAGTCTGTAATTGGCGTCGGCCAGTCCCTTACTGCCTCAATCTTTGCAGGATCAGTATGTATTCCAGCCTCAGACACAACATGCCCTAAGTAACTGACCTCCTTCTGGAACAAGTGGCACTTACTCGGTTTCAACTTGAGTCCTGCACCTCGGAACCTTTCCAACACTGTAGCCAAACGATCTACTGACTCGGAAATCGTGCTCCCAAACACTATCACATCATCTAAATAGACTAGGAGTGTCTCCCATCTCAACCCCGCCAGAACATTATCCATTAACCTCTCAAATGTTGAAGGAGCATTACACAACCCGAGCGGGAGCACGTTCCAGGCGTACAAACCACTAGTTGTTGTGAATGCAGACTTGTTACGCGCATCCACATCCATTTCTACCTGCCAGTACCCCGATGCAAGGTCCAAAGTCGAGAAATACCTGGCGCCACCTAAAGCATCTAGAGAGTCATCAATGCGTGGCAGCGGGTACGCATCTTTGACAGTAATTTCATTCAATTTTCTGTAATCTAGACATAGCCGCTTAGACCCAAGACCCATCTTTTTTACTCACAAGAACCACTGGACTTGCCCAGGGACTATCTGAAGGTTCAATTAACCCTTTGTTTAGCAACTCTGTTACTTGTCTCTGGACTTCTGCTCTCTGCTCAGGTGATGCACGTCTCAATGGTTGCCTAATTGGCCGGGCATCCCCTGTGTCTACATGTATACTATGCTTGACCAACTTCCTATATCAAACTCACCAGTTGAAAACACGTCTCGATACTCTATTAACAAGTTGGTCACCTTATTCTTCTCCTCTACCCTCAAACCCATGGTACAATTCTCTACCAACTCGCTCTGACACTTCCCCTGGGGACCCTCCATGCGCCGTCACCACCCTAGCCTCCTGTATATCATCTTGGGATGAATTTAGTATTCTGCCACCACTTAAAATTCGGCACCTTTAACATGCGGTTTATTCCGTTAACGTTGCCGAATTCGTAGCCTGTGGCAGATTTTTTTTTTTTTTTTTTTTCTCCCAAACACTATCACATCATCTAAATAGACTAGGAGTGTCTCCCATCTCAACCCCGCCAGAACATTATCCATTAACCTCTCAAATGTTGAAGGAGCATTACACAACCCGAACGGGAGCACGTTCCAGGCGTACAAACCACTCTAGTTGTTGTGAATGCAGACTTGTTACGCGCATCCTCATCCATTTCTACCTGCCAGTACTCCGATGCAAGGTCCAAAGTCGAGAAATACCTGGCGCCACCTAAAGCATCTAGAGAGTCATCAATACGTGGCAGCGGGTACGCATCTTTGACAGTAATTTCATTCAATTTTCTGTAATCTAGACATAGCCACTTAGACCCATCCTTTTTACTCACAAGACTGGACTTGCCCAGGGACTATCTGAAGGTTCAATTAACCCTTTGTATAGCAACTCTGTTACTTGTCTCTGGACCTCTGCTCTCTGCTCAGGTGATGAACGTCTCAATGGTTGCCTAACCGGGCATCCCCTGTGTCTATACTATGCTTGACCAACTTAATTCTTCCTATATCAAACTCACCAGTTGAAAAGTAGCAGATGGTCAGACTATCTTATTTTAATTCATTGTTAGGGTTATATAATTCCGTTTTTCTATGAAACCACTCGATATGCAGTCAATAATTATTTTATAGTGTATATTGCTTAATATTATTCGTTGTACAGGTTCTCCTTTAATCTCTTTTCCATCTGCCTGTAACAATCTTACCCCACTAGTAGGCCGTAACTGTGGTCGTCGCCCTTTAGGGATGAGCTGATACTGCTCAGGCGTCAGTATAGTTATCGAAGCACCCGTATCAACCAAGAGCAACATCACCTCCCCCTGAATGACAAATGGCACATACAACGCTCTAATTGAACTACTTTTTCCACCACTACCCTCCCCTAGACCTAACCCGACCCCTCTGAGGTCGATAAGGATTTCATCCTGCCCCATTGTCGCTCGCTCTGCATCCCCTGAATCCCGCAGCCCTGGTCCCCGGCCTCCTGTGAACTCACCCATGGACGACCTCCCCTCTGGTCCCTCACTTCTACTGGCCTCTCCCATCGGGTCCCGTACTTGTTCTTCCTTGCATCCGGTCTCACCCACTGGATCCCTCTCCCTCGGCCCCTCATTGGTCTCCCCCACTGGGCCCCATGGCTGTTGTTTCGTGCCACTCTCTGTCTTCCCCACTGAGTACCTCTCCCTTGGCCCATCGTGGTCATCGGTCTCCCCCTGGGCATGGGGGTCGGCCTGTCCCCGTTTCCCGAACGCTGACATTGAGTAGCAATATGACCTAATTGTTGGCAACGAAATCACACCCTTCCTTGTGTACATTGCAATGCAACGTGACCGTACCCCTGGCAAATTTGGCACATTGTTGTCGGGCAGTCTTGCGCATAATGTCCCGGCTGTTGACAGGTATAACAGCATATCAGTTTAGGCTGCCACCTTGGTATCTCATCATTATACCCTAAGTATTGAGGTGTCTGTGGACGGAATTTCACCACTAGTCTGTCGGGCAACTCTTTCGACTGGGATTTCACCACTTCATCTTGTGTTTTCCGGACTTCTCTCACCAGTGTTTCTACTGAATTTTCCAACCTTTCTAACTCAGTTTGACTCGTCAAGACACTATCCTCCACTACCCCATTAACACACCTACGACCCCCTCTTGACCTTTCTGCTCTGCAAAAGACTCGAAGACTTCTGTCCTAGTAATGGCCTCGTCTATCGTCCCTGGC
>JAMKCH010010659.1:0-28741 GCA_023653785.1 Ophioderma brevispina
TTTGGCCTTTAGTTTACAACGCCGTAGAGAAATTAACATTCAGATAAAAGTACTTCCTTGTTCTTTAATACACGGATTTCAAGCCAACCACTTGGTAGGTTAGTCGCACATCCTGCCAGTAACAAATACGAAAATATGAATTTTGAATGATTTTTTTTCCGATGTTTGGAAAAGCAATCGCTGCTATCCTGGTGCATCAGTACTCCAACCCTCTTTCTCCTGCACCCTATTAAGATTGAAGCTATTCAAAGTTCAAACTCAAATCTGTTCGTGCTTATGCAGACGATGTGTTGAGTCCAATCCCCATTAGCTTTTCAAGGTGTCATGTCAGTTCCAAAATATTCCAAAATTACCTATGTACTGGTGCTTAATGGTCGAAAATGAGATAAAAGTCAGGGGTTTTTATTTGTTAACCGGGGGGGGGGGGCAGTTTGTATTCAAAGGTGGTATCTTGAACATGGACTTCCGAAATGCAACCACAAACGTTAAAAATTTCTTAAATAAAGAAAACAGATTTTCCGTAGATTTACGGAAAATCGTTTTACAAAACAATAACAATAAAACAAAAACTAAAAAAATGTAATTTACGGAAATATGTTCAAAAATTTCTGGCAGCATATTTCCGGACGTTTTTTTTTGGTTCCGTAATTTTAAATTACGTAAAAATCTCATCGTTAAATACCATTTGTTTCCATAATATGATACAAATTTCTGAAAATTTACTGTCAAATTTCCGTTAATGACCAGAAATTTTCTGTAAATTTACCCTAACATGACTGGAAATACTGCCGCCAGAAATTTTCCGTAAATTTACGGAAACTTTTTCAACAGTTGGCCAGATAAACGCGACTAAAACATCATAAACAAGCATTTTTCGTCTTCTGTTTTTTGCTACCATATACAAGTCTTTTTGTCAGTTTTTGCTACACTAAACAATAAGCAATTCAGTGGTTATAATAACCCTTATTATTTTGGCTTTGCTCATTATGCTTTTATTTCCAATGCCGTATTTTGCTGAGTTTGCTCTCGCTAACTCACAATTTCAGGGTGCAAAAAACATACCCTTTTTTTTTTTTCCATATTTGCTGTTTTTGGACACCCCAATCAATGTACGCCGTCATCGCTTGTTGGAACAAAGAGACCCTTTTTACGCCGTTTTCTTGTTCACGCATATATATCCATCTTTGAATACAAGTGGCCCCCCCGGTGTGTTAAAGATAGGATTTTTGCGGATCACATGACCTTATATTGAGGTGGAAACCTTCCCCAAACTGAGGCACTGTGGGAATGGACTCAATACATCATCTGGTGCAAATGTATAAATCATTTCTTCTTTATAATTTTATTATGTATATGTTTCGTTGTTTTCACATTTCCTAAAAATGAGAGACCGTGCAGAAGTCCGTTTGGTAGATAATCCCACCAACATCCCTATAAGGGCACGGTATAGGTGGAGATATAACATTGACAATACTGATGGATGAATTGCTACCAGCGAGGGACCATGATGATGACCAAGAATGGAACCTAGACAATTCAAGAGTGGGTCTGCTTACAAATCGGTTTCATCCAGGAGTAATGAAACTTCAGGGAATCATTACAACAGTACATGAGATTTCAATAGACAACATTGACTGTGACGGCAGTAAGTTATCTTAACAATTTTCAATAGGTTATTTGGGCAATTGCCACCTCCCCCAACCGGAACGTCAAGTACTCAGATTGGTTTGGTGGGGTGTACGGCTAAGAATTGAGATACCCCTTAATCCATTTCTAAGGGCCATTTTTGTAGAAAAACGTAGTCATTTCTAAGGAGTTTGTTACGGTATTTCTTTTCAGGTACATCACTCATGGGGCATGTCTTCCAACACCCAATTATGGTCATCAAAATGAACCTGAAAAATAGATGTGGAAAGCCAGGTTCCATACTTATATAAGATAATTGAAGAAAACAATATCAAGAACCACAACTGGAAAGCCAACATTTCGTGCAATCAGGGGTCCATTTTTAACCCCACTGAAACTGTCATAAAACTGATAATATATTCATGCTTTAAGTCTTTGAAAAATTACGTGGATGTCCCTCCAAGCCAGGAAGCATGTGACTAAAATTATCTCTTTTGGTTGGGCCCACCGACTCCTCTCCCAGAATACATCAAGTGCCTCCCATTCTTTCTAACTAACTAATGTATAACATGCAAAAACCTGATCCAGAAACGTATTTTTGTCGTTGACGGTCAAATTTCATGTATAATATAATTTCTATCCTCAGGTGAAAATCGATTGGAGATTGTTTCGCCAGAATCTACTCCAGAGAATTCATTTTGTGGCCCGAACATAAAAGCTGAAGCGTCTGCTTTTGTGAGTTTTATACCCTAATAAAGCTATGGTAAGTAGGTGAAAGTAAATTTATTTCAGCCTCACCTACTAACATCCGAAGGGGTTTTAAAAATTTCATTTTTTGAATATACTGACTCTGGAGGACCTATTTTGGTTAGGTGTGTGCTTTTATCTTGCACTGAACTAGTGAGCTTGTGTTAATAGTATACGGTGAGGTCGCCGGTCGAGCGCGTTCCTAGTATACGAGGTCCAGCCGGTTCTAATCCGGCCACGCGCACATGTTTTTTTTTTTTCAACAATGTGGGCGCTGGCTATCTGCAGGGAAAGATTTAATAAATATTCATAGTGAGCTTGTGACCTAGTAGGGTGTGTGTCCTTATCTTGCTCTGAGCTAGAGAGCTTGTGATCTAGTTGTAAATGTGATACTTTCATTACTTTAGGTTAGGGGCGGGTTCTATATAGATTTACCCTGCACTGTTAAAAATTTCAATTAAAAATAAACAGCGATTGGACTGGCAGCTGGGACTCACAACAGTTAAAACAAACGCTTTTTTTACAGTCATTTGCACGTTCCGAGTCCCTTTTTATTATTACAGTTATTTGCACGTTTGAAGTCCCCGGCTACAGCCAAAACGCCGTTTTTTAAGATCATTTTTAACAGTGTGGTGATATTTTACCGCTTGAAGTAATTAGTACATGGGGGAAATGTTAATTGCTATTTTGTTTAAAATTTTTTCATATACAATTTTGACCTAATGTTTTCCATACAGAATTTGACGGAGAATCTGAAATCATGGGTGTCATTTTTAAATTGTGTTGCTTGGTTTTAGAAGGGAGCAAAATTGTTACAGGGGTAAAACAATAAAAGTGTTTTAAATGTTTAAAATTTATACCAATATAAAAAACAATAGATAAAATTTAAAAATGTATAGTTTGCTTTATGAACCTATTGTTTTAGTAAATAGGCTCAAGAAATTTCAAGGTCATTTTTATAAATGGTCCGTTTTTCCGGTTTTAAATCGTTCATTGGGTTATAAGAAAATGTATTAATTTTTAATTTTTGCTTTTTTTAAGTTTTTTAACTTTTTTAATTTTTTACTTTTTTCCCATAGACTTTGTGGACCACGGCCATATTTTGCCCTCTAATTATCATCAAAACGTCACTGACAACTGCCGACCTGTGTATTTTCGGCTTCTGTACCACTAGACGAACATTTGGCAACCATTTTTAAAACAAACGTAATCTGACAATATTACCCATAGTGTGACCTTGAACCCGTTTTTGCCTTGTAACTCTGTAACTGACATGATGAATACTTTAAACACATTTTGGGACCACCCTTTAATAATTTTGACCTGTATAACCTTTGCCCCCTAGATACATCCAAGACACATTTTAAAAAATACCACCCATGATTTTGGAATCCTCATACAATGTTGATTTAGAAAAACCTTGGTTTCAAGAGTGTATGTGAAATATTCACAAAAATACAGTTCCACATGTACTATATTCTTATGGAAATAGAATTCCAATGTGCTCATGCACACGAGTCATGGTGTACATGGAAAGCTTTACGAAACATGTAATCATAAATAGCATTGGCTTCAAACCCACCACTGGTTTTTTCTCCCGATTCAGCTCGGTCTATCCTTTGAAACAAGGGGGGGGGGGGGGGGGGGGGGCGGTTGCTATTGTTCAACAATTGAAATAATACTTCAACTGCCGTGGACAGTAGACGCAACCGATGGTGGCAGTTAAGCTGCACCCTACGTAGTTGATGAAAAATATAGTATTTAAGCATTTATCCATTATTTATTACTACTACTATACCAAAGTTTTAAATCCGTTTTCCCCGTCAACGGGATGGCCGGATTCACCTCACATTTGCAGCAACCGCCCTGACTCCTTCCTTCCATTTCAACCCGATTCAATGCATCCTCCATCCTCAACCCACCCTCCTACTTGTCCTCCTCCACTTGTTTCTTCCATGTCTTCTTTGGACATCTCGTACAGTTTTGCTTGTCTTAAATACTCAGTTGCCTCCTGTTAACATACTCTATTAATATTATGTGAGGTAAGTGTGGGGGGGGGGGGTGGGGGGGGGTGGTGTTTGGGGGTGTGTGTATAGTCCCGACAACATACTTCAGAATAATAGGCAAAACATATCTACAATTTTATGGTAAATGATCCCAAGGAAAGATAGTGATTAAAAAGCAGAGGTTCTGGCAATTACATTAATGCATTAGTCGGTCTTGTTTGACTGTATGAAAAATCTTGCAGTGTTACACATGTTCAGACGCTTTTATTGGTCAATTCACCCCCCCCCCTTCCCCTAGTCAATGTTGAATACTACAAAAATCTGTTTTCATCGGAGAATAATCCAACATTGATTGGTGGGGGGGGAGGTAGGTAGGTGATATAAAAGTTTCGAAACTTAAAGGATGCACATGATTATCTTTTGCTTGAGTTGCCAGGACCGATGTGATGCGCTTAAAAAACTCAATTCTAACCGGCTTCAAATGTTACTCTCTAAAGGCCTATCTAAACTGATTGAGCTAAAAACCGGGTAGACAGAATCTAGGACTTCAAATGGGAGATATGAAAAAAACTAATATCCGTATTTTATTTATTAAATGAACAGGGACATTTTGACGCAAGAAATGAGGAAGTTTGGTGTCACTTTATCCATGAAAGAGTCATGTACAAAAATTAAGAATGAAAAAGAAAAGATATAAAGGGAATACGAAACATTGAACAACAAGATTGTACAATATGTAGCCTGCATGAGATCCAAGTCCCCACAATCTTCTCGCTGAAATGACATGCTGCGGTTTCGTATTGAAGTACAGGAAAGCTTTCAGGTACCAGGTCGAATATTACAAAATAAGTTTAAGTCCAACAGATAGCAATAGATGACAGTATTATCTATAATAATTATTTTCATGATAGGATTTCCAATAAAAAATCTGTAAGCCTAATCTGCACTTAATGAGTTTTGTTTTATCCCGCTTTACTTAAGAGTAAGTCCTTTTAAAATGCGTTTCCATTTGACCCCCGCTATACGCTAAGAGTAAATCCTTTCTAATGGGTCTAATTTGGAGAAAACTGAAATCGGGCCGACAAAGTAAATAACCATAGCTATTAATGTTCCATGTTTCTGACCTATTATACCATATCCATGATAAAATTAAATCTAAAAAATTCTGATTTCATGGCTAAGGAAGGCGATGGCATTTTTGGCCGACAAGTGCCCCAAATTCAGGACATTTTGATTGGCATGGTTTATGTATGCACGGAAAGCTAAAACTTGCGATTTTAAAATGAATTCGCCAGATACCTACAAATTAACAGGCGGTTGAGTGTTATATGTATAAAAAAATATAAAAAAATGTTAAAATCGACATCTAAAAATCAAACAGATCTGGCGTTCTCAAGTGGTTTGTAATTGAAGTGTAAAAAACGGCTATTTTTGTATCGTATTTTTGCCACTGTTTTTCTACGGCTAGTAAGCAGATGAGACTAATTTTACACTATGGTCCCCCTCCTCCTCAAACTCGGCCCACTCGAACTCAAAAGCCATTACAACGTACACTATTCGCCTTCGCCAACCGGTCATCGCCTCTTCCAAACCCACCTCTGCATCAAGTCCCTCAGTCTTCTCCTGTCCATCAACTTCAACACCACACATAGCTCTCATCATTTCTCTCTCTGTACTCCTCAAAAATCCCCATCTCGTTTTCACTCAGACACCACGTCTCATCCTACAGCCATCACTGATCTCTCACAACGCTTATACACCCTTCCTTCATCTTCAAAGGATATCTTTTCCCTTGCAACAACTCCCCACATTCCCTAACTTCACCCACCCATACCTCACTCTCGTTGTCACAGCTACCTTACATCCACCACCTCCACTAACTTTATCCCCTAGGTATGTGTACTCCTGCACTGACTCAACCTCATCACACAACTTTCCTCTTCCACCAGCCTCCAGCTCTTTTCTCAGACATCTTCTGCACCAAATCTCTTGCCAAACTAGGGGTCACTCTCCCCACCCTTGTGCATCTCCCATGGATCACATTTCCCACATTTCTCACACCACACTGAAATGTGCTTTTACTCTCTTTCCAACAACCCCCCACATGGGTCTACTACCTTGCTCGCTAACCAACCCATCCCTCTCCACCCACTCCCCCAGCCCTTTTCTTTCCAAGTTTTACCTCAGACGCTTACTCTCAAAGCCTTCTCCATTTTCCAAAACTTCTCCTCAGTCCCTCCAATGTCAAACTCATTAAAACCAAGTCACCCGCATACAAAACATCTTCCTCCACCTTCTTTTGCACTCTCTGTGACTACATCAATCACAATTGCAAAAATCAATGGCGTAAGTACAGAACCTTGACCTAGCACACCCACCTACAAATCAGACCCCACTCTAAATCTCGTTTTGGCTCCTTCATCCAACTCTCACTGCTCTAAAAAGACCACTTGTTTTCTGGACTCTCTCTCTCATCGCCCATTCCATCACTTCCCTCAGAACTATCAAATGTCCTTCTCCAAGTCTACAAATCACATATACAGCTTCTTACCTTTAGCTCGCGATATTTTTTTCTTACAACCTCCTTAAAATAAAACAATGCACTCTATCGTTCCCTTCCTGCATCGTGTTCCCCATTCCCTTGCATAAACAAACAACACACAATTTTACATCTCATCCACCTCCACTATCTTTCGAATCCTATTCTCCAGACCCTCTCCACAACTCATTACATGCTCTATACAACTTCCACCCCATAATTGCACCACCAACTCCTTGTATCCCCTTTCCCTCACTGCACACTCCACCGGCATCCCTTTCCCATCTAACCTCTCTGACACAACTCCATCATCACACCAATCTCTCCACTGCGCACTAATCCTCTCAGCACTCACCTCTGAGGGTCAACCACTTCCTTTTTTCATTCCAGTTATTCGCCTTCCACCACTTCTTCCCAGCTGACCCTCTTAACTGGCCCTTCCACCACATCAGCCTCTACTTCCTGAATCCCACCATTCTCTCATATCCTGATTCCTATCCATATGCTCGTTCCCGACTCTTCGTGCCTCTATCTTCGCACGAAACCTTCAACTTTCCATCAACCTCGTCTCTCTTACCTCTTCCCCCTTCAACATCTCTTCCACATCTTTTCATTGCCTTCATCTATATCTTATACACCAACCTTGTTTGGATTCTCTCTCAACTCACTCAGGCCCCCTTCTCTGTCTCCTCCTCATAGCCTTCGCAACCACTTTCTTGCTCGCTTCTTCAGCCCTTATAGCTTACCTATCTCTTCCGTACCATTTTTTCTCATATCCTTAAATCCATCCTTTCTCGCTATCGCCTCCCTCACCTCATCATTCCACCACCCGTAACCTCTCCTGTCTCTCCTACCTTTTTGTTTTCCCACACACTTCATCATCACATGCCTGCAACACCCCTTCTTTAAAAGAACCCCCACAAATATGCACATCATTTCCTCACAAGACTCCCCTACTCTCATCCAAAATTCTTTCTTGTCGCTTCTCTTCTTTCTTCTTTCAGCTTCCACACTTTCCTCCTCTCTATTCCCTACCTCCCTCATCACCTTTTTTCAACCTTCTTCTTACCCACATCTGCAACCACCAACCGGCGTTGCAATTCCCCTGGAATTTACCTTAACATTCTTCAGAAATTGTCCTCTTCGCTCTTGCCACTAGCACACAAAATCAATCTCTGTCCTCTGTCTCATTAACATCCTGAGCTATATGTTCACTTTCCTTTTTTCCTCTTTCTTGAACCATGTATTTGCAAACACATATCTCTTTCTCATCACAAAAACTCCACAACATTCTTCCTTCCAGATTGCCTCTCTCCAAACCCATTTTCCTCCATGAACACCTTTCGAACTTCGATCCCTCTTTATTATTATCTCTCCAACTTCTGTTCTATTCGATATAGATGGTGACCAGGTCCCCACTGTGGAAAACGAATCTCACAAATTCCTTGGGTTCCTTGATCACCTTCATAACCAATCTTCCGATATTTTTTTCTACCTTAGTGATAAAAATTTCCTTCCGCCCTGGAAAACCTAGATTCTTCAGTTATCGTTCCGAATATAAAATTCAGGTCTAACAAGATATTTTTTACCTTCTCTGTTCTCTGTGTCGTTACCATTTAACAGTCAATATCTATGCTCTTCTCATCTTAAGGCGCTGGACGCTATGTGCAATCTCTTTACCTTAAAAATGGTTTGGTATCCCCAAACCAGTACCCTTGCCGTTTATTTTATGCCCCCAGGGTCTGCAATATCCGTTTCCACTCCGACCTCTATCTAGAGAGTCATGCAATGACTCATCTATCCATACCAGAACTAAAGCGATGAGCTGGTCAATCACTGCATGTGTATTCCCTCTTAGATAGAGAGCGGGGGTGACCCGGAATAAATCAGTGACTGTTGAATCGAAAATCTTTTAATAGTGTTCGTAATGCTTAATCCATAATTTTAATATCAAAATCCCTCCGCCACGCAATGTTGACCAATCCACTCCGAGTTTTGGCATACACTCATGTTCATGGGGGAAATCTATCTCAAACAAATGCTTGCCTGTAATACCAGGAAACTCTCAATCCATGTCCTTACCACTGCAAAGTTTTTCTCGATCAAGGCCGGTATACTTATCGTCATAACAGGCATTTGAATATTTAATCACTATCGCTAGAGCGTTCTCGCAAATCAAATGCTGTTATCTTTCATGACATCCAGACGAAGCAGGCTTTGCCAGGGGCACTACATTCCAACCTAATGTTCTCCTTCGCCCTCAGCCCGATCTATTTATTTCTGGAAGGACTTAAAAAAAAAAAACTTTTTTTTATCTTTGATTTGTCGGTCCCCTTTGAGCCCGGTATTGACAGGCCCACCATCAAACACAATAAATATGTGCTTCCGCTGGTTTCGATATTCATAACAATACTTTGATTTTATTTTAAAAATCGCTTTCGAAGTTGGGGCTAGGGGCTTTTCATTTCTCATGACAATAATCTTAGGCTGAAGTCCTTCCTTTCCAAGTAATTCTCCTGGTTTTCATTCAAGGATTTCGAATAATGTTCCAAATTGGCATAATTGCTTCTGTGGTATTACCATGCCAAAGGGGAACGGTCATGGGAGCAGTGCAATCTTCTTAATTTTTTAATATAACTCTTTGATTTATTATTTAAAAAACATAAAAAACTTTTTGGAGATTTTATTCTAATATTGAAGTATTTGTTTTTTTAATTGAGATTTGTCTTTAATTTTGCCCCACTGCATGACCCATTTTAAGGTCTGTCCTGGGCTAAATGTATTCCTTTATTGTTGGATGCTTTTTTAAGTGTGGTTGAATATAAAGTGATTTGATATATTATTAGTATATGGTTTCTCGGATCCAAAAAACTGTATTGAATATTCTGTACTGAAATAGGTGCAAATTCAGTAGGAATGGTAACAGTGCGTGATTGTATTTTTTTCCAGTACCTGGATATTCAGGAATGTTCACTGAAGTAATGGTGTGATTCTTCCACACTTTCAACTGGAAATGCACAGGCATAAACTATTCATCAAAGTCATGATCATTGTCGGAGTCATGGGTATGAGTACATTTTGCTGGGTTGATTGGTGGCACAACATGTCGATGTGGGAGAGTACAGAGGATTTTACCAAACGCGGGATGCAACTGCCTGATGCCGAATGCGCTTCACCTTGCAGTGGTGAAGAAGAATTACTAAGTAGGATGGGGGGAGAGAACAATTTGCCATTACAGAGGTAGCATATTATTTAGTTGAAATTAAGCTAATCCTTGACAGACGCTAACCCTCCAAAGGTTGCTAAACAGGTTCAAAGTTGCACCCCGGTCCAGAATGCGAAAACCAATAAGTCGTAACGTTGTAAAACAAACACCATTCCACAAAATGGTAGAAGGGGTCGTTCCCCGAAACTCAGAGGTACATCTACGTGCCTACTATATGCCATGCGAAGGTGGACAATTTGTCCAAAGCACTGTGTAACTCATATTTTAATGGAAGCTTCTACTTTGGAAATTAACTTTTTTCCTGTATTTTTAAGGGGGGGTTGGAAAAAGTAACCATTGGGAAATCTTATAGAATATCCTTCAGATTGAAGTTATTCTGCAAATTTCCCAATATTTTGACTCTTTGGGTGAATCAATGATAGCTGATAGATAAATGCTAGATAATGTAGTCAGCTGCTGAACAAGTGTTTTATCATACAATTACATCATTTTGAATTTACCCTCGATACTACAGAGGAAATTTTATTCCTAAACTGGGAAAACATATTTTCTTTGTATTGCTGGTATTGCTGCAGAATTATCCCCATAAACAGTTTAAGCAAAGTACGAAGTAACTTTGCCATGGGATGCCGTTTTTATTATTTTACTTTTTACATTGTGTCCTGTAAATCATATCATGAGTCTTATCCGGTTATAGTCTTATAAACTATACTGTCCCAACCCCTGGATCAGAAGCATTTTTGTTGGAGAATATCATGTCAAACATATATCCAGTGTGATTCCTTATCAAAACAATCCAAGCGATTATCCAGGGTTCGCCCTGACTCAATTATTGGCACATCACGCCCCTGTTGGATTTTGACAATTTTTAGATTGTTGTTAATTCAATAACCAAAAACGATTTTTTCTTCAATTTTGGAGTCTTATATTAATCCTTATCCAATTATCTTTCATATAACGTGCAATGGCTTGTCTTACATTTAATTTTCTTCTGGTGACTATTTTTGTGAGCACCTGAAATAGCTTCACGGCCGCCATCTTGGATTTCGGCCAAATGTTCATTAATTTGCTATTTCTTGGCATTTGATAACCAGGACGATTTTTTTCTAAATTTTTCATTCACAAGGAATCTATGACAATATCTTTCATATATTACAGGTTAAATGCTTTGCTTCGACTGAGTTATAATTTTTTGAATACATGATCGAGCGTCTATGGACACGAAAACCCTGTGTAGTTATTGCCATATTAATACCTAATTTCCATAAGCGATAAGAAAGTCATGTCTATTTTAATGGTCTTCATAAAATCGGTCATTTAGTGAACCCAAAAACGGTTGTGACGACCCTGATGTTTACCGTTAAATTCAGAAAGATTTGGAGAATCATTGCGTCGGAAACCATGATGAAGTGAATGTGATATGAAAACTATCATTATTGGCGAGTCAACGATACAGTGTATCATGGGAGATACACCCGATTCGGTTAGGGGAATGCGATCCTCCTATATGTCAAGGTACGTAATATATAAACAGATCATGTTGTATTTCTACTGAGACACTAACCATTATTTATTTATGTATTATTGTTTTTATTACAAACTGGGGAGACCATTCAATACAACATTGTTCTTGTTTTTCATGGTGCCAGGTGGCCAGCGGCCATCACACAATACAAATAACATACACCTCATGATAAAAGCCTTAAAATTACAAACAATTAAAGTAAGCAAATAAATAGTTGAACACAATTTTAAAAAAGTACACATTATATACAGAGTGTAAAAAGGTGGCGGTGGTCACAGCCCGCTGTGGCCACTATCATGAAAAATCACCACCTTGATATTAAGAAATTATATGCACTTTATCTTTAAATAATGAGTTGATGATAACAAGTAAATCTAACAAACAAATTTACAACTATCAATAAATAGGCATACAGTGGGTAGATAACAAGATATTTCTATTGAAATTAATGTAAAATGGAATGATACAATATATGGCCAAAATAATTAGCAACAACAGAATTGCCACGTTACTAATGACAGATTACACACTTAGAATGGCGAGAAAAAATTTAAATCTCTTTTCTTTTTTGAGTTACATAAAGTTAAATAAAAAAGATATTGCGAGGTTCACCTTAAGAACAGAAACTACTATATAATCCCCCATCTGCATAAAGATACTTAATAAAATAGTACACTATAAAAAAATTAAAGGGATAACACAAAATTAGATCGTAAGGCCTGCTTAAAAAATATTTTTGGTAATTGGACGAGGCATTGACTTTCACTTGAGAGCCGATTTCCAAGAGATAGACCCACGATATTTGAATGTCCGTTTGCCAGCACCTGTTTTGGGTTTTAGGGGACCTAAGATTCCCATGTGTTCCCCCGGGTACGAAGGACGGATTTTCAGAAACTTTGTCAAACTAGAGTAATAATAAGAAGGGGCATTGCCAGAAAACAACTGTAAACCCTGATATTGAGATGGTTTGTTCCTTATATAGTCCGGGACTGGACCCCTGAATTTGGGGGGTCTAGCTGCACTCGCCTACTAGAAAGTTGAAGTAATGTTTTTTTAGATATAACCTGTCTAGATACATTGGGTTGGATAATAAAAACTTCTGCAATCAGGGCAAAAGATTTGATATATCTGCTTTTATTATTTCACTGTATGTCCAATAGTCAAATTTGGAGCAATTTTTTAAGGGGTAAGGGGTAACACTTTCGAGCACACTTTTAAAATCTGAACCCAAATGATCCTAAAATTGTTATCCTGAGTATATCACCAATTTTTTATCAATTGTGTGATTTTAAAATCTAGAGTTTCGTACAAATGGGTAGTTATAGCCATTTTAATGTAAATAAGTGTGGCCATTTTTGGCAAATTTCGCAATTCTTGGTCTGTTCCTTTTGAAAATATGTTATCCATACATATATATGGTGAATTTTGCTCATTTTGTTTCGTGTAGAGATATAAAGGCCGTGGTCAGTTATTTGGGATAGTTGGAAAACCCAGTTGTTGTTACAATTTTAGTAAAGGCTAAAAAGTTCCTAATTTTCCCCCAATGCTAAAAAATCGTGATTTTTACATGTTGAAGAGTTAAGGGACGATTCAACTTATTTTGGTGTGCCCCTGATGTACAGAAATGGTACAAAAAGTTTATTTAAAGGTCTTGATAAAAGTAAACAGAGTCGGTAATGTCAGAAATAGCAATATTTTAATGGTGCCAGGTAACAGCAAACACTAGAGCTGGACTGGTAAAGTAGAAAAATAGTTGTGGGACAATAACTTTTGAAGTTATTTCCCACCATATCATGTATGCACATGGTGTGACATTTAGTAACAGATTCTGGACGCGATTACAGGTCATCAGAACATATACTGTTGCCATTGAACGCGCCAAGATACATGGTGTGAAAACGGTTGATTTTAGCATGTGAAGAGTTTACAGGGACGATAACTTATTTTAGTGAGCATGATGGGACACGAAATGGCTCAAAACTTAGTTGGTGTTTTGTATCGTACTAAAAACACCTAAAGTCAAGAAATAGCATATTTTAATGTTTGAGCATTGTAACCAGTACCATTGGCGCTGTGAGAAGAAAAAATTGAGAAGGAAAATAGTTGTCCACACTAAAACTATATTTTTGATCTGATTTCAAGATCGGAAGAGAATCGTGTAGGTAAAGAGTTTAGATATCGGAGGTCGCCGAATCAAAAAAAAAATATTACCATAGAACACACCCAATATAAATTTGGGGTTTGACCATTTAAAGTGATTTATTGGTATGAATTCATCGGCAAATATATAAGTGAAATATCCTAAATAAAAAGCGTACCAGATGGTTTTCATGGCCAGTGGAGTTAGTATTCCTGCGAAAAAGATCCAGATTTATTCCGACAAATGTACACAAATCTGTTATAAGCACTCATAGAGATCAGTGATGCATCATGGAAAGCTAAGAGACCAGTTTATTCCCTGTGGTATATTTACAACGCCCGCAGTGCAATCCCGAAAAAGAAGGCAGCGAAAAAGATATCCATACGCGCATATTATCACGTACACGTTTGCCACAAAGCCTCAGCCTGTGAACTTCGTTTGAGCACACAAAGGATAGGAGCGAATTTTATTGCAAAACACACACTTTTTAAAACCTCAGTGATGTGAGAAAAGAGGGGTGTTTAGATATTCATTTGGTGTTAGAACAAAGTGTTTAGTTGGCCTATAAACACTAACAAATCCATGAAAACGTGGACATTTTAAAAGGGTGAGGGGGTCGCGTAATATTCGTTCGCTGGGCCGGGAAAAAAACCTCATATGTATTCCAGAGGTCAATGCAAAACCTCATGGTAAAATGTGGGCCCCAGTGCTAAAAACCTCATATGTGAATTTTGGTCACATTCGGGTTCTAGCTTGATTTCATGCCAATATGCTAGTAAAATCAATGGCATTGGCACTTTATTCAGAACTTTTTAAGTCAAATAATTACCTAAATATATATAGAAGGAAAACCTTTCTAGTGGATGGCAATACAGCAAAATTATTCCGTGTTTGGTTTTTTGTCTCTCGAAAAAGACATATGAGCGGTTTTGTCATGTACCGTTTTTACTACATGTGGAGGGTTTGCTTGAATGTCAAATGCACATATGAGGTTTTTCCCGCCCAGCGACGATTTATGTTTTATTCGCAGTAGCACGGTAACACTGATATCTCTACAATGGATTGGCTACACAATCGTAATTATATATTAGATGAAGGGGAGCAACGGAGGGCATCTTGGTCTACCGAAACACAATACCATTCCAGGACAACCTGTTTAACAGAAGTGTATCCCGGGTGCACGTATTAGAGACATTGCACCATACACGCAAATACAAGAGCTCACTGAATGGCTTGATTCCATAAGTCTGTTATGTCGCTTAGCCACACTCAATGGGAAACAATTTGTTAAGTGACCGGCTCTTAACCACCTGCTTGGCCTTCTTTGGATATGACCAATATTGGCATCAGTGCTTCAATTTACGTCAGCCCAGGTTTACAATCCATGTATATAGAGATTGTGTGTCGACACCCATACTGGCGGTTAGCAATCTACGTACTTTTTAAATGTACCGAGTAGCACTTTCTTTGTTGATGTAGAGGTTCCTAAATTGTATTTTAAAAACTAGATTCTCAAGAATCCCGGCTCATTTTATAAAAATTAGCACAAAGTATGGCCATTTTTTGATAAATTTATAGTTTTAAAGAAAAACCAGTCTTAATTTAAATTATTAAAAAAAGAAAAATTTAATTTTAATGTTAACAGTAAACGCGATAGTCTTTTCTACAGGCAGAACTTGAAAACCCGCCGACCCACACGCGACACCTTGGTGGGAAAGACTAAACATGGTTGTGGCAAAACGATAGCGAAAATAATAAACGTGGCGGATTCCTTAACGCGTCTAGCTTCGAAAGTTAAGCGTTGAAATGAAAATGGTGTGTTTCCTTCGCAAGGAAATAATCCAATGACCATGCAAAACCATTGGTATATACGTAATTATTGGGCTATTTCATATATATGTGACGATTAGATCATTACCACATAACTCCCTTTAAGTGACCGGGTGTTTCACTCGCAAGAGGGCGCCCATAGACGCCAAGAAAAACCAACAAAAGCAACAATCCTTCAGAAAGTTCCTGAGGAAATTGTGCTGACATTTATATATTCACTTGAAGGGTCTAAGCCAATGCAAATCAGCAATTAAAAGTGAATGCTTATCATCCGGATTGAATTGACGTATTGTTTTTAAAACGAACTGCAAACTAGCACCACAAAAAGCTAATGAGCCTTGGCATAATCCCTTCATTAAATAATATTTAACCCAAAAAAACTGCTGTTTAATGTAATCCTGGTAATTTGTATATATAACATAAGTACATCTTCCCTTAAAGGGCCCAGGAAAATGCAAATAGAATTGAATGTGGTTTGTGTCAAGTTAAAGGAGGGACCAGGAAGCATTCAATATTTTGTTTGGTGATGACATCATTATGAAACTATTGATTTTGCCAGAGAGTAATAGAAATTCCAGGTGACTGGTGTGAATCTAATCATGACACTGACTGAAAAGCATTAGTTTCCTAATGATGTCACTGGTAGTGTATCTTTTTTTCTTGGCCCTGCTTATTGGGAATGGAATATCCGTATAGAGCTTTTTGGAGTAGTTTTATCATCTCATTTCCTGGGACCTTTAGCAGCTTTAACATAGCTCGAACTCGCATATACATAGCCATGTAGAGTTCCCCTTTAAGTCCCATTCCTCAAGTTTTTGTAGGCCTTTCATCAAGACGTTTTTTTGCTTTATTTTTATTTGCTAAAGTCCCTGAATACTATAGCGCCCTGTGTACGATGTGGTAGCCGCCTCGCTTGTCGCCCCCGACACGATGCCTTATGGAGGCCTTTCGAGGTTGAGAGACAACATTTTTGTGTCGTCCGTTGACAAAGACTACAAGTTTGGGGAAGAAAGTTTGAAGGTGTTTTTTTGTACCTTCAAGATTCTGAGCCAGATTTTTTTGGGGGTCCAACCTATGGGTAATGTGAGAAACTCTTGCTAGAGGGCAAGGTATTTCAAAATGGCCACCAAATTGCTGAGAATGCAGATTAAAGCAAAAACAGCTAATCTGAGAGTCAACTGATTTTGGGCCTTCTTAACAACCTAAGTGGACAATAGTGTGTTTGTATTGGGGACCTATGTTCCGGTTTAAACCAGAAACAGGATTAACTTGGCTCAATAGAAACAGCCGTTTTCTACTGCATTTTCTGCTTATACCGATGAAAGTTTCCACCGGTATTTATCCTGGTTGGGGAGGATAATGCCCAGAGAATTAATCCGGTTAACGCAATGAAACACACGGCTTTCCGATAGAGTGACATACCGGCTAAAGACCGGAAATTTACCCACGTGGCTCGCATAATTGACCCCCGTCCCTATGTGCGCAGCGATGTTTGACGTTAGTAACCAGGTGTAGCAAGCATTTTGTCACCATCACGATTCTCCGTCGCGTCTTACTTTTGGTGCGCGATTACATTTCTCTGTAATATACCTCATGATCCTTTCTGCCTATCACCACGTGTGGCTGGGCTTGCAGGAGAATCATTTACCGATGAATTAAAAATCAAATTGGCATTAAATGACTAAGACATTCCTCTTTTTCCCTTCCCGCCCCCGCCATCTTGGATCTGACAGTTTCGGCGATGTCACGACCCAGACAACGCGGTTGACCTTTGGCAGATGACCTTCAGCTGGTAAAAGTAACGACAGGGAGGGGCCGTGACGATCGTCTCATCTTCCGAAAACGGCTGCTCACTAGAAACTCGACTATATCGTCTATTCTATATCAACCGGATAAATTTTTATCTGGTAAAATACCGTTGGCTCAATAGAAACACGCTCAAGGTCTGCCCACTTTTCCGAAGGAATTTTTTGCACGAAGTTTATACCACACAGCAGGGTCATAGACAATACAATTTAGGCAATACAATTAGAATTCCACCTTTATTTAATATTTTTTACTGAAACTTCCCGTTTGGCGGACAGGGGTGGGGTTTCAAAATTACACATTACAAATAAACCGCCATACAAAGGCTGTATGGACGGATTGCTTTTTTCGCCCCTCCCTAGGGGGTATGTGTCAGCTCTGGGTTTTGAATAATATGGGTGTACATTGTGTATGTCTAGTCTCATGAGCTTGTAGTACCTCCAATACAAGCAGCCTAAGTTGACTATGCATCATAATGCCAGTCACTCTATCTTAACACCGACAACCTGTGATCACCCATGGAGCGGGTATACCCGTGGCCGGGGGTCGAAGGGGTAGCACCCCTGCAATTGCCTTTTTGTAGTCCATAAGCCAGTCTTCCTGCATGAGGCACTTGAAGCTAAGTGGACTGTTAGACCCAAAACTCCATATCAGGCAGTTAACAGGTGGCCTAGAAGCTTATCGAAGAGTCCATAAGCGACTTTAGTCTATTACTTGAAGCAAGGAGGCGTTAGGAAAAAAAAAAACGTCCATAAGCCAGTCTGCCTGCATGGAAGGCACTTAAAGCTAAAGTGGACTGTTTTGCCCCCAACCTCAACAAAACTCCATATCGGGGCAGTTTAGGGTGGTCGCCTTAGGAGCTTATCAGATAGGCATAGGTCTATAACTCTTAGTCTAATTTGACCAGAGAAGGTGGAGACCAAAACAGTCCATAAGCCAGTCTGCCTCTGCATGGAAGGCACTAAAGCTAAGTTACTGCTTGGACACAAAACCTCACAAACTCCAGATCGGAAGTAGGTGGTCGCCTAGGCTTATCAGAGGCATAGGTCTAATATAAACACTTTCAGTCATGACTCAATTATATTGAGTGTGGCTACTGCTCATCTGGAAAAAAGATATGGCAAAATGTTGCCTTTTTTGGGAAATGTTGACCCTTTTTTGCTAAATCATTTCCTACCCCCTTTCAGACCAGGGGAGGACCCGGGGAATGAAATACGGACGCTCCTAATGCTTGGGCTAATTGCGCGAGACTTGATCAGAAGAACCACTGGCCCAATGTTCATATTGTGTGTACCCCGATTGTGATGAGAGGTCATGTGGCCGATTAAAGAGGTCTATCAGTGATTTACTAAATCGGAAATAATAAAAAAAAATCATATTTTTGAATATCTGTAACAAGTCTATGTATCCTACTATACCCTACAACTGATAATACCAAAATCACAGGACATTACTACAAAACGTATATTCATGGAGATTCATATCTTCCAACCCTGTGCTTTCTTCACGTGCTTCTTCGTTTTTCTCTAAATATATCAGTTGGAAAAATAACTTATAAGAATTTTATAGACTTATCCTTTATTTTATGCTATTCCTGCAAATATGTTTGATTTCTTTCACAAGCAGAATGTCTGATAGTGGCTTTAAAGGGGACATTCTTTGAAAATGGATCCATTTGTTTTCCTGCCACAAATCAAATGCTAAACGATCACACATTTTGGCCAATTAAGCACTGTCCCCAAGGCCTATATGAGTTGTTCACAGATTGGGGTCCAAGGGGGTTATGTGGGAATTAAAGGAACATTCTGTCATTTCGTCAGGTTTTTTGGAATTTATCTCCTTGCCCAACATTTGGGCCCAATTGCAAAGTGGCGCGAACTTGATCAGACGAACTAGGGCTGTTCTCCAATTTTCATAATGGTGTGTGTAGGTTCTATATGGTGAGAGGTCATGTGTCGTTAATCAGAATTGGGGTCAAAGGCATGTGGGCCACGTATAAGCAGGGGTGCATGGGTTATGATGGCAAATGAGCTATTTTGGGTCAATCGTGGGAATGATGAAACTTTATTGGTTGTTGGTCAACATTCAGTGCCGATTTTTAAAAGGTCCATTTCAAGGTCAAGCGGGTCCATTCCAAAGTCAAATCACTAACATGTGGTAAGATGATGAAGTTGGTGAGTGTTTTCAACATCAATCCTCGAAACGTTTGAAGGTCGTTTCAGGTCGTAGGCCATCTAAGGTTCAGATCACTGCACATGGTTGTATGGTCCTGGAACCTAGTGGGTGTAATCAACTTTTGCTATTAACATTTGTCAAGGTCTTTCCAGGTCATCTGGGGTCCATCCAGTTCAAATCAAGGTCCAATCCCTAACAATGCTTGATAATTATGGCACTTCCAGTTGTGGTTCCACATTCAGTCTGAAAATTTTGGAAGGTCATTTCAAGGTTATGTGGGGTCGTGAAACTTGGTGGGGTTGAGTTTCCGTAACCGAGATCTGACACACTTTTTTGCGGACAACACTATAATTTTCGGAAACCATTCACGGAATAAAAACATGTTTATTCCGTTAAGGTATCGCAAATTCATAAGTGTGTCAGAAAAGTGGTCGATGGGACATGATACGGAACCTCCCCTTGGTGGGTGTAACAGTAGTTAGCAGTTGATACTAAAACCCTTAATTTCATTATTTATAAGCCTGGGGGATTTGCAGTTTCCACTTGGAAGGGTTTTTACTTTTTTACTCTACCTGGGTGTCGCAGTGCGCACGCTCCCTCCGCGCAACCTAAATACGCCTTGTAGTTGAACGAATGAGCTGATTCCTTATAGGGGACTGCCAAATCGTTTACCACACGTTTTTCAAGAGGAAATGAATTTGGCCACGAAGACAAGGTTAGAACGAGTTCTGGTGGTTTATTTCGTATTGAAATGTGTGGTACACGATTTGGCACTCCAAACTCTCTTATTGCTAACATAGCACAGTGGGATTGGTGAGGAATTGTGCATTTGATGACCAGTTTGTCCCATTATTAGCTTGACGGTTGGGGGAATGCAAAGGTTACATAGGAGCAAATTTCTTCCCAATTTTTTTCTCCGTCAGGTTATAAGATTCCCTATGTAAAAATTGCCCATAATGCAACGCTATGGTTTGGAGTATGTTTCAAATGGCCAACAATAGCCACAAGTCAAACTTCTGCTTGTGCAGGCATAGCAAAAATAAAGTTCCTTCAATTTGGGTAAGAAATGTTTCAAATTTTCATATTGCAAAAGAATAAGAATAATTTTGACTATATACATTTTCTCTATCCGAGGTAGGGTATAAGGAAGGCCACTAATTTTTTTTTTTTTTTTTAACAAGTTTGGTGGTCATAGCAACTTATTGCAAATACATTGTAAATGACTTCTGACTTATTTGGTCCCATAAAACAGATATAAACTTTTTCCTTTTTTTTGTCTTATCTAGATGAACAATTTGCTTCACTTTTTACCAAGGTTTTGAGTAACTTTTACTTTTTTATCTTGTACACATTGAAATGGACTTTTTGGCTAATTTGACCATAACTCCACAAGTCGTACGTACATGAACAAACTATGCATATGGAATACTTGTAACCAGACAAACAACCTTGTTATACCCTACAACCAAATTGGAGCATGTTAGTTTCAAACCAATGTAACCCTTCATTTCCCTCACTTGGCTACTGTAAAATTAGACTATAGCGTTCTATTCACTTTAAACTAATGTGCCAAATTTCAGAGATTTTAATAAAAATGCAGCAGGGCCCACAATTGTCATGAATCTTCTGCTCGTCTAATTATTTTTTTTTTGCAAGTACCCTTCAATAACTTTGGAATGTGTATGACATATTACTTTCAATATGCCTAAATGTTCCAAATGCATCCTTGGCGGCGATTCCATGGCAACAGATAATGCTCTGACGACCTGTACTACTCTGTACGCTGAGTTCAAATTTGTGTACACAAATGTCACACACCATGTGCAGTACATGATATGTGTGTATAACTCAAAAGTTATATGTCTTACCACTATTTTCTATGTAGCCAATCCCCACAGCTCTATGGTCACTGTGTTACTCATGGCACCATTAAGAATATCCTATTTTCTGACTTTGATGTGTACTTTTGTTATGTACAACGAACTCCAAAATAACTTTGAGCCATTCTGTCACCACCAAGGGCCAAAAATAATGTTTAAAATCGTCCCGCACTCTTGCAAAATTCCTACATATCATGAATTTTATGCATTTTGGGGAAAAATGCGTAATTATTAGCCATTTACCAAAAAAGTAACAAAAGTGGGTTTTCAACTTTCCCAAAAACTGACCAACACTGTTTCTTCTAAAAGCAAGAAATTATCTCAATTCAATCAGAGTATTTGGATTATATAACCAATATTTTAAAAAGCAAATAACCAAAATTTGGCTAAATTTTGACCCAAAAAAAATGCCATTTCTTACCTTAAAATAGCTCTGAACTAACCCAATTAACCAGTATAGATTTAAAAATCACATGATCTTATAAAACTATGTGTTATTTAGAAAGGATAATATTATAGGGGACCATTTGGATTCAGGTTTTGAAATTATGCTCAACTTGTTATCCCCCTACCCCTCAAAATATTGGCCCCAAAATGCCCTTGGGGCATACAGTGAAATAATAAATTCGACCTGTAGCAAAACTTTTTGCTTTTTTCCCCATTGCAGATTTTGTTATTATCGAAAACTAATTTAATCCTGACAGAGGCTCTAATAAAAACAGTGCTTCAACTTTCTAGTAAGTGAGTGCAGGTAAACAAACAATCAAAAACCACTGAGCACATTACAGAGATTTTAGTCCCGCACACTAACCTAAATGGTACTGTCCTCCCACTTCCAGACAACTAGCATTACCTTTGGTGGGAAATCTCTTGTTGACCTTCAAAATAGCTTTTGCCAGCACGGTTTTGGAGTTTGTTTAAATTTATCAAGAATATTTTTTTACACCGCATAAATAATACGCGACCACCCAAGCACACAACGTCACAATATCTACAGATGGAGAACCAGGGCTCGATCATCATGTTTTAAAACAGTGGTCATTCAAGTATTTCTGGTAGAAATCACGCCAATTTTTTCTTGTTTGACATACTTACTGACATGGTTAAGATGAATGACCTGCCCATGTATCGAAGATCTTAAATAGACCGCCAAGGAATTTAAAACTTGTGACTTGGTCAATGCAATGTCATTTTTTATTTTCACTAGATACTGGTACTCTATTTCTACCAACATTTGACTTTGCTGCAACAAGCATTGACTTATGTCTTTTTTACATTTGTGTAGTTTTGTTTTATGTTCGCCCCACTACTACCAACTTTCCAATTTCTTCTGTGATAATTTGGCTAATTTTCGCTGAAAAAAATGTTAGGCTCCTAACAAGATGGCAGTGTCCTCCTGCACTATAAACAGATTTTAACACCAAATAGAATTTAATTATTTTTTATAACAAAACTGATGAGGAACATTAATGTAAAATATGAAAAGAGAGGGCCCTGGTGGGAACCCCAAAGAAAACTGCAACATAATCCGATTGGCATTATTCCACTGATTTTACAAACTTGCATACGATCACTAAGGTAGGACGTGAACCACTCAGCTCCCACACCACACAAACCCACACAAACCTAATTTGACGAAGAAGTTTTTTTACTGAATCGACCGTAATCAAACGCCTTTTTCAGTCTAAAGCAAAACGGCACCCGTAAACAATACCCTCATCCATATTTTGAAGAAATGTAGCGGAGACCCTCAAGTAACAGTTTGTGAAATAGAATGTGCATGGCCTGAAGCCTGACTGGTCCACAGTCAAGAAGGTCATCTTTATTTAAGAATGCATATAATTGATTGTAACAAGACGCTCTACACTTTCATGATAGAGGAATGACAGACATGGGCCTTTTCTTTGAGACTTCAGTCCCTTCCCCCTCTTGAATATGGGTCGTACAAAACATAACCACGTCACTATGTTACCAACATTAAGCTGGCAACAACTCCAGTTTATGAAGGCCCGAAAGAGTCATAATATATGCAATATGCTGCGATAATAGAGTGCACCAGCTTTCAGCAACCTTGGACTGATGTCATTCTAGTACCCGTGGCCTACCACACTGGCTTTTAGTAAAGTATCGTTTCATTACTACGCTGCACTGACGCAGTGCCAGTGCCGATATATCGATCCTTGCTGCGCAACTCAACGTAACCTCTGCGCTGCAGTTAAAATAAATTAACTCGGTTGCAGTACCGCCATGCAGTATAAAAATGGACAGAAAGAACCTTAATTCGAGCACTGCAAATTACCAAAAGCAACCAGCCACGCACGTTGCACGCACGGGAGAAAACCGCTAGTATTAATGCACCTTAAGTTGCTCAATTACCTGCCTCAGCTGAAATCAACTCATCAAATCTGAAACAAACCCTACTTGGGAGTCGTGCATTTGTACTCTTCAGTTTTCAGTGCTGTATTGAAATCAAGCTTGCTGCCAACGGAGTTGGACTACATTGGAAAAATAATTTGTTAACACTGTAGCATATCATTTGCATTGGTGATGGTCTTATTGTTAACCTTAATACTGGGTAATCTCCCCCCCCCATACTAACACCCGGTTTTTGGTCGGTAAATTTTTCCTTAGAGTATTTCATAATTTTTTGGAGTCTTTTGCCCTGCTAACAACCTCTTTAATACCACGACTTCAAATAATCCTTTTTAGTATTTAAAGAAAACCAAATTATTGAGAGTATTCTCAGACTTCTAAACATTGTAATCCCCATTTGTTTAATCAGAACTGTTGTCTGTTCTGCTGGTCTTAGCTTTAAGAACTCCTTTCCTTATTTCAATATATCCATACTGTCGGTTTTTGTTCGTAAAATTTAATCCCCCTTAGCATATTCGTCATAATTTTTTAGAGTCTTTGCCCGCCTCTTTAATACCGACTTCAAAATAATCTTTTTTGTTTACATGCCAAATTTATGGAATATTCCTCAGACTTCCTAAAATGGTTCCACATTTGTTTATCATTTTTTACTGTTTCTGTTTCTGGTCTTATAGTTTAAGAACTTCTTTCCTTATTGCAATATAGTCCATACTGTCGTATTTTGTTCGTAACATTTTTCCTTAGAGTATTCCATAAATTTTTATAGTCTTTGCCGCCTCTTTATCCGACTTTACAAAATTCAAAATAATCCTATTTTTAGTTTACATGGCCAAATTATTAGAGAGGATTCCCTCAACTTCTAAATGGTCACATTTGTTTATCATTATGTTTTTCTGTTCTGGTCCTAGCTTTAAGAACTCTTCCTATTTCAATATAGTCTTTTAGTTATCCAAGGTGGTGGGTTACAAGTCATTTTAGTTTTTTTCTAAAATGAGAAGCATGAAATGATTAACCAAATAGGATTAAACATACTAAAGGACAATAGAATTCCCAACGGCCTGTATTTGGATCACTCACAGAATTAACTTCATCCCCATTAACTCGTTCAGATCAGCAAAGGAAATCAGTTTCATTGAATTCCTATAGGATCGGCCTTTGATGTACTTAAAATTGCCTTTATTGATCTTTTTACAAACTCATTTTTCCCAGCAAAAACTTAGAGAGGTGATCACTCAATGGGTTAGGTTAGGTACACCAAGCAGAAAATAATCGATCCCTATCAGTCAGAAGTGATTCTATACAGGTTTGTGAAATTTGGTGTGACACGTGTAGTTAGAGATAAGCTGATGCAAGTTACATGACATAAACTTCTTGGAGGTCTCCTCCACTCCCAAGATTTTGTCGTAAGCCGGCATCACAAGTTAAAAATCGCAATCATAAGCACCTCGGCGGTGTCTATGCCTGACACAAATCTTTGATTCTATTCTTCAGAAAGACTACTTAGGTTTTTAAAAAGATCAGCCCGTACTTCAGGGGCATAAATAATACCTGCGTGAATTGGACGAGTATGGTCGTTTGCTCTTGAATCCACAAGTTTCATTATATGGACTAGAAGGTAGGTTAAGATTATACATCACTAGCATCAAGATTAGATTTTACATGATAACAAACTCTCCATCGGCCATTAAACCATGTTTGCGTTCGTTTTCTGTTCTAAAATCTTCTATAGAGGATGTAATTTGGAATTTCAAGTTCAGAATTTTCAATGCCAGCATGCAGCCATGTCTCAGTTATGCCACTCACATCTGGCTTGCTTTCATATGCTAAGTGACAATCTCATGAAACTTGGGAACCAGTGATTGAATATTTAAGTTCAAGAAAATCAGCCTTTTTTAGAGCACGCGAACCAAAGCTGGAATCATTTTCTGCTCAGGCTTACATTTGGAGGGCCAGGATTAAACATTCAATATCCCCAGAATACATAAGTACCGGGAAGTTGACTTGAAACATGGCAACTGGCAGTTTGAGTTGGTGAAAAAAGAATAAATTTGCAGGCACTGTATAAAAGTCCTGACGATATCATATTTAGGCGA
This sequence comes from Ophioderma brevispina, assembly GCA_023653785.1. Lineage (NCBI taxonomy): Eukaryota > Metazoa > Echinodermata > Ophiuroidea > Amphilepidida > Ophiodermatidae > Ophioderma > Ophioderma brevispina. The sequence continues at coordinate 25,967 of JAMKCH010010659.1, forward strand.
GTCCTGGGTACGTTATGATTAGGCTCCACAGTAACACGGTTGTGATGGCGGTGATCAGCAATTGACGTAGAACAGGGTGTAAAAACGTAGGGCATGTTGATAACCATACAACGTAAGGGCAGCCATAAAAAGGAAGGTCTTACACTTACATGACTGAAGAAATCTGCTTGGACTTTAAGATGTCAGCCTAGAATGGATTCATGCTGTTCCTCCTCATCCAGTAGCCTTGGACAGGTATAAGGCTAAACATTCATTCTTGTCCGAGGTTGCTGAATTTTTGGCACTATCATTGGCATCACAGAAATCTAACTAATTGGCTTAATAGTTCAGCAGTAGCTACACAAGCTCCTTTCAGTACGCCAAAAGAATATAACTTAATTCCTTAAGAGAGCCATATCAACAAATTAGGAGGCATTTCACATAATCAAAAGAGGATTTTTTATGATCATTTTGGCCGCAAATTTTAGGTGCATGCACCATTGGCTGGCGTACTTATTGGAAATGTTTTGGTGCTTTAAACTGGTATAAGAATTGAGAACTAATCAAAATAGCATTTGAATAAAATGTTAAAATGTATGAATGTGATGTCTGAATGTGCGAATATTCGAATGTGAATATGTGAATGTTAATATCGGGCTAGGATCACCGTGCTAATGAAGCACATCAAAGTTGGTGCACGGGCCGTTTTCACATGCATGCGAAAGGTATCCAAGATTGGGTTGCAAAACGTTCTATGACAATGATAACCCTACCATGAGACGCCCCCACTTGTCACAAGGTAGCGGGACAGTGTGATGCGGTCATTCATCAGAAGACCTTGAATTAATGCAAATAATGACCAAAGGTCTTATGGCATACCGATGCAGGGGTTTCTTCCGCGAACTCAGATCGTAATCTCCGTGTACCTATTTCATGCCGGATGGATCAACTTATCACTATATGAGCACGGTGTAACTGGTATGAAAAGGTCTATTATGTAGGACATAGCGCATCAGTTTAGTATAACACGTATGTTTCGTATGAGGTTCCGAACGGACCCCAGAGCACTAGGAGCTAGTGTGCTCAGCGACTACCGGAGAGTCTTCCCTCTCAAAATTCCACCCAGTGTTCATAGGTGAGTATACAATACGTCCAGAGAATACGCCAAATACCAAATACCTCTAGTAGCTTACCTACCCGTGGATTATTTTCTTGGGGATAGAACTCATACACATGCGAAAATAGGAAGGCACAGGTGGTTTTATTTAAAGAACAAAGTTAGGCCTATATCATTTTACGTTAAAATTATAAACGAGATGTATTCAAAAATCCCCCATTCAATCCAATTTTGCTCGACTTATGTAAGGTAAAGGTCCCCAAACAAAAACCATTCTCGAAATATAATGGTTTGTGTAGCGATATGTTTGGCTGCTAGGTTCTGACCTGTCTCGCCTGCGGCTCGACATTTGTCAGAAAAAAAAAAAAAAAAACGGCAAGGTCCAACAGACTCTAGACGACCAAGATCTGTTTTAGACGAGACCTTGTCTAATACATAAACGACGGTCTGTTACGACTTTCACTTATAATAATTATTATATAGTCTGACAAAGGTCAATTGAAATAAAACGATTGCATTTTACCCACCGAATTATGTGATCACCCTGGTGTTCCGGACATGGTTTTATTAACAGAACGGCAATTTTTGGATGAGTTGATTTTTTTCTTTTGTTACATTATAACTTCATCTTACAGCAATATAGCAACATTTTTGAATAGCGGCCCCCAATTTTCAAAAGTTGGATCTTTTGGCAGCAGTACGGTTTGTAATTGTCTAGGAAGCTATACTGTACCTGCGAACGAGAATGCTAAGGAAATATGCGTATTATCAAAAATAAGCGAATTTTGTAATAGAATTGGGATCCAGATTGGACTTAACGGCTGAGCTGAACTGCTACGTTTATGTCCGTCATGATTAAATAGTGCCACCGCGATAAGATAACCTCTATTTGACTGCCTGAACCTCAATAAACAACCACTGATTAGCGTAGACACTACGTACAAAGGCGCTATTTCCCGCTATTTCACATGGCAGGCCGTTTCCAGCATCCGTTTAATTATTACTGCTCTCCGATATAATATTCTAATTACAAAATTCCCTACAATTCCTTCGTTTGTTGACACAACATACTTTCGAGCTTAACCATTCACAGGTATGTTTAACTAGCCCATTTACCAATGCAACCGTGTAAAAATCGCATTACAGTTCGAGTCAACCTGCGAAAGTGAGAACTATTATTAAATAGATTAAGATAGATTGCTTTGTTGTGTTTAGCTTGATCTATGTTTTTATGAGAGGTTATTAATTTTTGTTGAGCCGCATCAGCAGACACAACAACCAAAACAACACAAAGGCAAGAAATGTCGTCGATACAGATGACAATCGCACTACAATTGCAGCAATACAAATGTATTGGTAAGTAAATAATACAAGTAAAATCGTTGCTTGAAATTTCTGTTTCGTTCGTGGTTTTATTTTGGTTTATATTTATTTGGCTGGAAGGTTGTTAATTCTCAATCCATTAAAAGATCTGGGCGGATTTAAGAAAATGACACATTTTGCAATGAATCTTTTGCTTATCGATCTACGTATCAGGGATTCAATACTTCGGATTTAAACGATGACATATTATGGCAAAGGATGTAACGATAAATAATCAATTAGGCCAGTCACTTTTTAAAAAATTCAATCTGGTGATCTTATAAAACAATGTTCGAAAATAGACAACCATAATATCC